>CM028368.1:8522592-8810270 GCA_016624345.1 Platycodon grandiflorus
ACATGAATTATAAAATAATTTTAATGTAGTTCCAAAAGGTAGTTTTATTTTCTCTTACTAAATAAATACATTTAACAACTATCAAAAAAATATTTCAAATTGACCAAAAAATTTAAAGTAGACTTGATTGATCGGAAAATATATATGTACAATTGTGCCACTGCAAACGTAGCACAAGCTCCGGAAAAGAGATCAAAAGTCGAGTCATGCCCTAAGGGCGACATGAGCTAGCTATATATGCCCAAAAGGGGGCGGCCTCCCTCCCTGGCTGGGTCTCATAGTCACCTCGTCTGGGCTCCTTCCACGATCACCTTGCATTAATGTCGTATCAACAATGTTCGCGACCACCGATCCGAAAGAAGCTGTTGGCACGAGGGTTACATCCTCTTCTTCATAATTGCTCGCTCCATCATGAGTTATGTCCATTTTTTGCTTAAAATTTAAAGAAAACGACTATTTACTACTAACTTAACATTTTAATTAGTTTGACCACCCCATTTATTTTAGGAAAAAATTGCAACAATGTTATAATTTCGACCCCCTCCCTTTCAAGTCAAATTTTGATAGCAAGAAATGTAGATATTTTAAGCCTAAAAAAATCTTGACCCCTTTCAAAAAAATTCTTGTTTCCCCGCCACTGCATGTGAACGACACACATTTTCATTTTCTTTGGTATGTATAGCCAGCCATTGGCGAGTGTCGGTTCGAAGCAATTCTTGTTTATACTCCCTTCCCTTCCCTTCGTCTAAAAAAACCGTCTCTTTTGAGAAGTCAATTTTTTTAAAATTTTCACTAAATTATACTCCATTTGTCCCAAATTATTGTAATATTTTTCTTTTTCGTCCGTCTTAAAAAATTGTCTTGTTTAAAAATTTTCTTTTTAATACATTACTTTTATAATTTTATTCTTAATTTTTCTTTATACTTTAATAATAAGTCACATGCACCTAAACTTTAAAGAAAAATTACATATTATACAAATATTAATAATCATGTCAATTATTTTTTTAATTCGTGTGTCAAGTCAAACATAACAATAATTTTAAAACGAATGGATTACTTTTTAAAAAAGAGACTATTTTTTTTATAACAAAAAACGAGAAAAGAACTTTTTTTTTTTTTTTTTCTTTTTTGGTGACGAATCGAGTACACGGGTTGATAGATCCGGGGGGGATGCAATGGAGACGTCAAAGTGGAGCAGATTAAAAAAAGAAGGGTTTTAATAAGAACCAGGTAGGCATTATTCAATAGCTGCATCATGCTTCAATTATACAGACAGAGAAGGGTACAGTACAGCTATTTATTTATTTATTTATTTATTTTAACAACTGCAAGAGCTATAGCAAGCTCAGGTCAGGTCAGGTCAAGCACAAGGCTTGTAGCAGATGCATTTGCGGGTAAGACCTTCACATTTGCCGTCGCTGAAACCACTGCCTTCGCAGGATTTTAAGCAGGTACGGTCGTTCACGCAGCTAAACCTTGCCGGGTTGCTAGTCCGGCACATCTTTCCTTCTGCCCCTTTCATCATCGTCTCTTCTGCATTTATTATTATTTCCATATCAATTAATTAACCAAAAAATTAAATAAAAAATTATACTAGCTAGTAAACACTTGAAAAATGCTGGACAAATAAACTAACTAAAAAAAAAAAGAGATTGAGAGGGGAGAAGAGTACCAGAAGCAAAGAGAACGAAGAGCAACATCATGAGCACAAAGAACCTCTTCCCCATGGCCATTCTTCACTCACTTGAAATTATTTTGCTATATAGTGTACTATGGCTGATCGAGATGAGGATGTATGTCCAAGAATGGGCTTCATATATATATATATATATATAGGGGCCGACGACGAAGGCCAGCAAGAATGATATGCACATTTACTGCTTCATTTGTCCACATTTCACCAAACAACCTGTTGAGAGAAGTAATTACTAGTATCATTTAAAATTAAGAATTATGACTATTTCTCTACTGTAACCAAAAGAGTTGTCTCATCAGTGGCGGATTCATGTGAAGAGGTGGGGGCACACTCAATTTTTTTATTTTTTTATTTTTTTTGTTTTTATTATTTGTACGGCAACAACAGTCAGGTAATTAAGACCGGTTATAAATTGTAATTTCTAAATTTTTTAGGTAAATGTTAAAATTTGTAATCTCTTTAAAATATTTTTCTTAAATCCTGCCACCTCGATTCTTGTTGTCCATACGTGAAGGGTACCGGTTATGAAGTCGGCAGAGAAAATAGGTTGAGTGTGGGGCGGGTGTGCTCATGAAGTCGGCAGAGGAGAGTATGGGGAGGGCGGGTGTGCTCACGAAGTCGATAAAGTAAATTAAGTGAAGATACGGATACCTGTTCACTTGCTTCTTCCGTTACATCATTGTTAATGGCATTTTTTTGTAATTTAAAATGATAGTTATCCCTTCCCTGTAGGCTCTATATATGTAGCTAATTCCTCTCCATGATGCAACAACTCCACTCAGAGGAAGTGCTGTGCTGGCAGCTTGGTAATTCTCCACGGCGCTTAGCTTACTTAGCTAACGTGTATTATGTATATCCATTTTGCTATGCCACTCTTTACTCTTATCTACCCAATTGTGAGATTCACACTTTCAAGTTTCAATGGAGTAGCATCACCGTTACTTATTAAGCAGAAAGATAAATGGGTAGTAAAATAAAAATAAGTTATTGAAGGTTAACAACCAAATACGGAACAAAATAACGTTATTTAAGCCTAGAAATAATTAAAATGACATCGTTTTGAAGCAAGAAAACAAAAAAAAGTGCATAATTGCCTGTTGACATGCCTTTACACGTGTCAGCATACTTGTGGACCGAATAATTTTTTCCCCCATTCACTATTTTTGCCCAATTTTCAGCCAAAAAAATGTTTTTTTTTTGTATTAAAGTGCACATTTTTCTCTATAAATAGTGACTCGGTTTGTTTCATTTAGATATCAGATCAATTTTTTATGATTTTTTCAAGTTTCTAGCCATTTTTCCTCTCATCTCTTCCTTCAAATCTGATTTTTAATCAATATGAAGTTATTTAATAACTTAATTTATTACTAATATTAATCTATTAACAATATTAATAATTAATATTGATATTATAATTAGATATTAATATTATTGTCATTATTATTTCCATTATTATTGTTCTTATTATTATTGTTATTAGTGGTATTATTGTAGTTGTTTTACAGTTAACAACTATTTTAGGGATATTTTGGAGGATTTAATTAGTTTTTAATTAATTAATTTAAATTAAGCAAATAGTAGTTAAATAATAAAAGTGTTCTTATATAATTAATTCCCCTACACTAATTAACGTTCAATAAACATAAATTATTTAGTATAAGTATTTGATTTCAAAATTATTATTTTTAAAAATCAATATTATTTTGAAATATTAATTTAACAAATATCAAATTAAAATTGCAAAAAAAAAATTAGAAGTTAATATAAATAAGATATAAAGATATTAATTGAATGAAGATAAAGATGGTGAGTTATGTAAAGTTATTGGAGTTTGTGCTACCATTGGAAGAGATTTCTTGTTTGGGTAGCTTAAAGGTATTTTTGAAATAAATCTAGATAGAAAGGTGGGTAACCTCTCCTTAAGCTACCCACCATTTTACATGCTCTAATATACACAAAAATTTTGAAGACGTAAAGGATTTCGATTAGGCTTCCTGTAAAATCGTCTACAGCTCAGCCTACTAACACACAGTGGGTTAGGTTAAGGAGATCCGTCTTACAGAAAATACTCGATCTTTTCTAAGTTTTTGCCATGAATTTTTATAAATACGTACCTTTCACTAAAGGATCATGAAAATTTTCTAATTTGAAGTTTAATAAATTAAGAAATAATTATCTTAATATATATATATATATAATAGTGTTTAATTTGAAACATTTTAAATAGAAAATGTGACGCTTAAAGTAGGATGAAATTTATAAAAAGAATCTTGCTAACAAATGATCGTATCAACATATCTCATTTATATTATGAAGGCTCTAATTAATAAGGAGAATATTTTACATTAGAGATTAACATTAGTACACAGAGAGTGTTTCTAATGTATTACTGAATTCTTACATTTACACACTTATTTTATAATATAAACTTTTATTAAGTGTCAAAGGAGACACTCGTGATCATGAATAAAGAAGGATACTCATTTTGGAACGGAAGGAATACTATCTTTGGCCTTTAGGGCTGTATAGGGCAATTAAGGCCATAATACACAATGATCCACCATTATATAGTCATAGGAGTGCAAGTCAAGATGAAAGAAAATTTTCAAAGAATCATAATAGGAATTAATGTATAACTTTAATAAGAAAATGAAATTAAGGACCTCATGATAGGGGAACTATGACCTTTAAGTCAACCTTGCGACCATCAGAATGAGAGTAACACAGTCAACCCAACCAGCTTTGATCTTTAAGCCATGACCTAGTAGAATTAGAAGACCATTTTACCTCTGACTGAGCCTAGGTTTAGAGTGTTGTTCCAACCACAAGAGTGAACTTCTATACCAATTTAGATTGTGAGAAACACACGGATCAACTTGCAGTTGATTCGGCACTTTTGAAATTGAAACCCAATATGTGAGAATTGTTATATCATAGTTGCTGGTATCAACCATTTTAATGAGTGTTTGATTGTTAATGAGGTGATCCAATAACATCATCTTCTTCATGTGTTTTGTAATCGTCAAGAGTGTAATACCTTGGTTCCTCCTGCATTTGATGTGTTTAATTACTTTATTGTATTATTATCATGTTAGTTATATATGTTAGGCTTACTTTATTGTAATTTTGACTTTTTGACCAATTTTCTTAGCCCTCATTGAGTCACGTCCCCTCCTTACTTGGCCTGATATTTTGACCCCTTTTGTCAAGTGGAGAGACCCCAAATCTCCTCTCTTTCAACCCCATTGTCACCTGCAACATAAAAAGAGTGTGTGTAGAGCGTTGGTGAGATTAATGTGTGTTTCTTCATCTCTACAAGATCCAACCATCAAATTGACGATCTGAGACCACCATTGTGTTAGGATTGAGTAGGAGAACAACTTGGGAGGCTTTGATTGTGTTTTTGGTGGCTTGATTTTCGGTTCTAAGTAAGTTACTAAACCCCATTTTGTATGCTTTTATTAGACTTTGTTGCATACTAGTTTATAAATACACATGCTAAACTTGTTAGAAATGGTATTTACAAGTCTAAATGCTATATTGATATGGGTAACTTGTGTTTGTGCTATTTGCTTGGAATTAATGATGTTGTATGTGTAAAGATTGTAATATCAACCTTAGAATTTAGTTATAGAGACAATTTGGGACTTTAGATGAGTAATTTTGCAATAGCAATTATGCCTAATTTTTATGAATTGTAGTAAGACTTAAAAGAAGTTGATTTTATGGAAGAATAAAATACACTAAGAAGTATGTTATATCCCTACGAGATTTAGAGTTCGTTTGATTGAAATTCCTAATTTTCAAACATTTGTTCAAGTGTATGAATTGGTTTTTGAAAGTTAGAGACTTGTAAAGTAGCTCTAATGTGGTTGTTTAAATTCTAGCAAATAAATGCTTGATGATAATCTTTGGTAAAATTATATAATCTACTTGACATTGATCGGGTTTACTACTTTTGAATTCGCTGTTGATTTGCATAAGATGAGTAAACACCTACCTGTGCATTGCATTGAGTCAAGTTGGCATCGTTGTTAAAGTCTAGGTGGGACGATGTATAGTCTTTACGAATTAAGTTTCGTAATCGTTATGAGTTACCGTACCGGAGTTCACATACCCCTCTTCTGTTGGCCACAGTTGAGATGAAGCCCCACTGTTGTAGCAATACGCATGACTTTGGTTAGTTATTGAACCCGATGTGATTAATCTGGGACGTCGATACATCTTACACGAGTATCGAGGCAAGTTTGTTTCTCGTGTATTGTAGGAGCAACGTGGAGATGGTGAAATAGAAATGATATCCTTTCTTATTTGGTTTATTTACGTTGCACCTATGTGAACATCAATGTGACTTGTATACTTGTGATGATTATACATGTTTACTGTTTAGTTTGGTATATCAATGATATTACCATGTTATTTTTATCGCTTGAACATTGTGTCATGCCATGTAGATGCATTTAGTAACTTATTGAGTTTCGACTCACCATATTTGTTGTTTATTTATTTTCCTTAGATCCGAGCTAGCCAGGCAGTTTGCTATGAAGTCGGTGAGATCATGGCTAGTTCGCAGGTGGTCTTTTTGGTTTAGTAGCTTGTGGAGCTTGTCTATAGTTGTAGTTGATTTTCTTTTGGCAGAGACGAATGGTTATGTAAAATTATGTAGACCATACTTTAATTGGGTAGTATAGTCTTATGTTATAAACTAATTAATCTTTTGGAAGTCGACATGTGTATGTCGTGCTCGTGTATATAGTTTTAGTAGTAATTCAGTTTCTTTCCCGAACATGTTTTAGCTCGTGGTTTATATTTATTCTCCGGCATACTGTGGCCGTTGAGGTTGTTGTTGCTTGTTTTCTTGAGTTTTAGACTCATGGTTATATTAGTTGGGTTCCGGCAGTAGTGTCGCCAATCACTCGTTTTTAGTTTCGTCTGTTTGATTATTCATTTGGCGTGCCGACCTTGGGGTTTCGTGTTAGAATCCAAATTTTCTCTCTCTTGAACTCCACCGCGTCTTCTATTATGGCTGGCAAGGGAGGAAAGGTTCTGGCTAGCAAGGGAGGAGAGGGGGAGGGATGAGATTTGTGTTGATTTTCAAAATAAATTTGGTGGGGTAAAATGAGAAATTAAGGGAGATGTACTTAGTATTTAGAGGGGTTTACAATTTAGGAGGGTATATTTAGAAAAGTGGTGTACTTGGAGAAAAGGGAGGTGTGAATAGCAAATCTTTTTTTAATATTGGTATAGCGTGTTATTTATTTTAAGGCACATGTGCATATGGCCTATAATAAAAATAGGAAGAAAAAGTAAGAAAAAAATAGTAAAATTGATATCCTAAAAATAAAAATTTCAAACAAAATAATTATTTAAAAACGAAAAAAAATGACAATAATTTAAGGACGGAAGGAGTATCATTTATTGCTTTTTTGTTCTATTGAGTTATTTATCTTGCTCGTTTGTTTTGCTCTATTCTCATTTTAATTCATTACTTTAGAAAAGAAATTCTTGCATTGATCGCAACATATTTCACAAGAGGTGGTATGAGAGCCGAGGTTGTTTAGGGCAAACTTTGCGATTTAAAACGGAGTCTGTCTGTGGGATCCATGGTGAAATTGAGTTTGTTAGCTAATGAAGGATAAGCTTTTGTGCTTGATGAAACGGGTGCGGGGGCAGATATGAGCATGGGTGCTCCATAACCGGCAGTGTAGCTTAAATATAGAGACAATATAGGCGCTGCGCTTGGATCCATGTCGCTGTGCTGAAGTTTGTGGGTAGGAATAGGAGCCACTAACACTCCATTAGTTCCGTTAGCTACAGGAATAGTCAGTGATCTTGAAAACTTAATAGAGACTTATGGATCTTGACGGAAATATCCAAAGCTTGACATTTGGCCCTCCATTAACTCAGTTAGCTCCCAAGAATTAAGTAGCGCATTAGTTATGAATACAGTCCTATTGGTGTCGTTAAGAATTAGGTGACTATTCTCCTGATAGTCATGATTCTATCTTTCATGGCTTGCTCTGGTTCAATTCTTTGAGTAGTTTAATTTCATTACCATGCATATTTCTTAATTTGATACTTGCTTAAACATGTAGAAATCTGCTATGGCACCTTTGTAGAATTGGAAATAGTCCTGACTAGTGCTAGGGAATCCCGATTTCAGGCTATCCTGTTTTGGCATTATTATTCGATAGCTGCATCATGCTTTAATTATTCAGACAAACAGACAGACTGAAGGGTACAGTACAGCCATTTATTTATTAATTTTAACAACTGCAAGAGCTACTATACATAGCTCAGCTCAGCTCAAGCACAAGGCTTGTAGCAGATGCATTTGCGGGTAAGACCTTGACATTTGCCATCGCTGAAACCACTGCGTTCGCAAGATTTTAAGCAGGTACGGTCGTTCACGCAGCTAAACCTTGCAGGGTTGCTAGTCTGGCACATCTTTCCTTCTGCCCCTTTCATCATCGTCTCTTCTGCATTTATTATTTCCATATCAATTAATTAACCAAAAAATTAGATAAAAAATTATACTAGCTAGTAAACACTTGAAAAATGCTGGACAAATAAACTAACTAAAAAAAAATGAGATTGAGAGGGGAGAAGAGTACCAGAAGCAAAGAGAACGAAGAGCAACATCATGAGCACAAAGAACCTCTTCCCCATGGCCATTCTTCACTCACTTGAAATTATTTTGCTATATAGCTAGCTAGCTGTTCAATATATCTATATAGCTAATTAGTGTACTATGGCTGAGATGAGGGTGTCCAAGAATGGGCTTCATATATATAGGGGCCGACGAAGGCCAAGAATGAAACACGTTTTTCACCAAACAAACTGTTGAGAGAAGTAATTACTGCTACTTTCATTCCAAAATAATTATTGTTTAAGCAAGTTGCACATAGATTAAGTAAGATTTTAAAAAGACCGATGCACTCTTATTTAAACTCATTTATTGTAAAGAAATTGTACGAATATTTTTTTTCTTTCTTCTTACCAACTCACTTTAATGAAAGTAATAAATAAGTGCAATTTTAGCAAAATATAACCAAATGTTTCTTAAAATTTTATGACGATAATTATTTTGAAATAAAAAATTTTTGCTAAAATAATAATTATTTTAGAACAAATATATAATATCATTTAAAATGAATTAAGAGTATTTCTCTACTGTAACCAAAAGAGTTCTCATCAGTGGCAGTGGCGGATGCACGTGAAGAGGTGGGGCACACGACCACACTCAAATTGATTTTTACTTTATAAATTTGTAGTGTTTTGAATACGAATCTTACTTAATTTTTTTAATTTAGTTTTTTACCATTTTGCAAGATAGCAAAAATAAGATAGAGATTAGTCGTAAATTATAATTTTTAAGTTTTTTTTACGTAATAATTAAAATTTATAATTCTATTAAAATATTTTTCTAAAATTCACGATTGATTTCATTGGATGGAAATCGATAACTATCTACTCGGGGCGTCCACAGTGGGGAGTCTCCCACCACTCCCTAAAACAACTTTCAGAGATTTTTAGAGATTTTTGCCCTCCCTTAATCTTACAGTGGTTCCTCTAGTCCACTCTCTATCTCTAAAATCAACTAAATCACCCTCTAAATATAGGGAGAGTTTTAACATAAATAGTAACTTAAATCCTCTACATTTTCCTCATTTTATTTGAGCACAATATACTTTTGTTTAATATTTTGGAATAAAAATTATTAAAATATACTCTCTCTATCATTAAATTATTGTCTTATTTTTTTTATCTGTTCCAAAATAACTGTCTTATTTTTTTTATCCGTCCTTAAATAATTATCTTGTTTGAAATTTTCATAATTTAGGAGATCATTTTTATCATTTTACCCTTACTTTTCTCTCTACTTTAATTATGCGCCATATACACATGGGTATTAAAAGAAACTACACATTATACCAATATTAATAATTAAGTCAGTTATTTTTTGTTAATCCGTGTGCCGAGTCAAATAAGACAATAATTTAGGGACGAAGAGAGTACAATATATTTTTTATAGTATATAAAATTTAAAATTTAAAATATTTTATTTTAATTGTGGTAGAAAAATATAAATAAAAGAGAAAAAATATAATAATTTGTTAGTTGAGATGAGAGATATTTAATTTTTAGAGAGTTGTATAGAGAGTGCTTGTTGGAGTGAATTTATTTTTAGAGTGTTAAAAAAGTGAAACTTGAATGAAAAATAAAATATTTAGAGTGTGATATAGAGATATATTGAGGATTATTACCGTAGACGCTCTCAGAGCTTGATTCTTGTGGTTAATAGGTGTACGTGGAGGGTACCTAATAAAGTAAATGAAAAGGTTGGGTATGGGGCCGGACGAAGTCGGCAGAGACGATAAGTGGTTGAGAGCGTCTTACATGGATACCCCCAATCCACCCCCTAAATCTTTTTTAGAAATTTTTACCTCCTTCTAGAGCGTTTATTACAACGGGCACTCTCTATATCACACTCTAAACACCTCATTTTTCGTTCAAGTTTTACTTTTTTAACACTCTAAAAATTAATTCACTCCAATAAACACTCTCTATACGACCCTCTAAAAATTAAATATCTCTCATCTCAACTAACAAATCTAATTACTATTATATTTTCCTTATTTATTTATATTTTTCTACCACAATTAAAATAAAATATTTTAAATTTTATATACTATGAAAAGTATATTGTACTCTCTCCGTTCCTAAATTATTATCTTGTTTGACCCGACACACAGATTAAAATTTTTTTTGACTTGATTATTAATATTGGTATAATGTGTAATTTTCTTTAATGCCTATGTATATATGACTCATAATTAAAGTAGGGAGAAAAATAAGGGTAAAATGGTAAAAATGATCTCCTAAACTATGAAAATTTAAAAAAAGACAATTATTTAGAGACGGATAAAAAAAATAAGATAATTATTTAGGGACAGATAAAAAAAATAAGACAATAATTTAAAGACGAAGAGAATATATTTTAATAATTTTTATTTTAAAATACTAAACAAAAGTATATTGTGTTCAAATAAAGTGAGGAAAATGTAGAGGATTTGAGTTACTATTCATGTTAAAACTCTCCCTATATTTAGAAGATGATTTAATTAGTTTTAGAGATAGAGGGTGGATTAAAGGGACCACTGTAGGATCAAGGGAAGGTAAAAATCTCTAAAATTGTTTTTAGGGGGTGGATGGAGGCCATCCACTGTGGACGCCTTTACTCCTACAGTGAACACTCTATCCCACCCTCTATCCTTAAAACCAACTAAATTACCCCCAAAATATAGGGAGCCTTTTAACTTGAATAGTAACATTTTTTTGTTGTCTCCAGCTTGTCCTTCTCCATTTCTTTTCTCTTTCCTCCCCTACCCCTCACTTTCACACACACAAAGAAAGATTTGTTCCCTTTTTCTATTAATATATTGGATCTAATGTATTAAAAATAATTAAATATATTATTAAAAATAGAGAAATTCAATGATAGTTGTAGCTAAATTATTAGTTTTGTTACATATGTGTTTTCGATTATTGAAATTGAAATTGAAATTATTAAAATATAAGTACTATAATTTTTATAGAATATAAAATTTAAAATATTTCATATCGATTATGCTAGAAAAATAAAATAAAAATAGAATGATAGTTAGGTTTGTAAGTTGGGATGAAAGAAATTTAATTTTTAGAGGGTTATATAGAGAGTTATTGTTGGAGTGAATTTATTTTTAGAGTGTTGAAAAAGTGAAACTTGAACGAAAAACGAGGTATTTAGAGAGTAGTATAGGGAGTTATTGTTGTGGATGCTCTGAGTATGGGGCCCCTCCGGTGTACTCATGATGAAGTCGATAAAGTAAATTACCTGTTCACTCGCGCTTCCGTTACATCATGCAATTAATGGCATTTTTCTAATTTAAAATGATAGTCATCCCTCCAGTAGAGCTATCAAAATGGTTTTAACCCGTTGGGTCAATTCGAATTGTTATACAAAATAGGCGTGTTGGGTTAGCAAAATATGAAACCATTTATAAACGGGTCAAACGGGCTGAGCCCACGTGAGTTGCGGCCCAAGGCAGTCTGGTCCGGGTTGGGGCGGGTTGGCCCGTCAATCTAAGGAGTAAGGGTAAAAATAGAAATTTCAAAATAAAAAAAAATAAAAAACATAGGCAGGACTCACATCCTGTGAGCATAAGAAGGCAATTCCTTTTTATCCTTAATACTAATTCCTTGCAAATTCAACAGCCGCTCCCATTTTTATTTG
Organism: Platycodon grandiflorus; assembly: GCA_016624345.1. Taxonomy (NCBI): domain Eukaryota; kingdom Viridiplantae; phylum Streptophyta; class Magnoliopsida; order Asterales; family Campanulaceae; genus Platycodon; species Platycodon grandiflorus. The sequence continues at coordinate 8,534,568 of CM028368.1, forward strand.
AGAAGACTTTTATTAATTTAATGTTCTCCTCTGTGTATTGTATTAATTTAAAGTTTTATTTGGGAAGATTTTCATTAATTTTTGGGCTTTATATATAATATTTATATCAAAATGTCAAATTTTTAGCTTAATAATAATTATAATAAATTTTAAATTAATGTATTATTTTTTGATGGGCTGGCCCGTTAACCCACAACTCGCGACGATTTGGGTTAGGTTAACACATTTTAGGTCCGTTCCCTTAACAGGTTAGCCTGTACCGCACCACCAAATAGCGGGTTTATAAAGCCCGTAAACTAGCCCGCACCGCCAGCTCGCTTTGACAGCTCTACCCTCCAGGATCTATCTAGCTAATTCCTCTCCATGATGCAACAACTCAACTCAGAGGAAATGCTGGCAGCTTGGTAATTCTCCACGGCGCTTAGCTTAGCTAAACGTGCGTCTATATCCAGTTTGCTGTGCCACTCTTATCTAAGCAAGCAATTGTGGCTTCTGTCTAACCTTCCTTAATATATACTAACCCGGGGGCGTGTTTAAGAGCATTCACATTAAACGCAAAAATTTTGAAGACGTAAAGGATTTTGAATAGGTATCCTATAAAATCGTGTTATAACTCAACTCACTAACACACACACACGACGAGTTGGGTTAAGGAGATTCGTTTTACAGAAAATAGTCAGTCTTTTCTAAAATTTGAAACATTTTAAATAGAAAATGTGACGCTTAAAGTAGGATGAAATTTATAAGAAGAGTCTTGCTAACAAATGATCGTATCAACATATTGCATTTATATTATAAAGGCTCTAATTAATGAGGAGAATATTTTACATTAGAGATTAACATTAGTACACAAAGTGTTTCTAATGTATAAGTGAATTCTTACATTTACACACTTATTTTATAATATAAAACTTAATATAAGTGTAGAAGGAGACACTTGTGATCATTTTGGAACGGAAAGAATACGATCTTCGGCCTTTAGGCCTGTATAGGGCAAGGCCATAAGAACGCAATCATCCACCATTATATATAGTCATAGGAGAGCAAGTCAGGATGAAAGAAATTTTTCAAAGAATCATAATGGGAATTAATGTATAACTTTAATTAGAAAACGAAATTAAGGTCCTCATGATAGGGGAACTATGGCCTTCAAGTCAACCTTGCGACCATCAGAATGAGAGTAACAGACTAGTCAACCCAACCAGTTTTGATCTTTAAGCCTTGACCAAGTAGAATCGGAAGACCATTTCACCTCTGATTGAGCCTAGGTTTAGAGTGTTGTTCCAGCCACAAGAGTGAACTTCTATATCAATTTAGATTGTGAGAAACACTCGGAACTTGCAGTTGATTCGGCACCCTCTTTTGAAATTGAAACCCAGTTTGTGATAATTGTTGTATCATAGTCGCTGCTGGTATCAATCATTTTAACGAGTGTTTGATTGTTAATGAGGTGATCCAATAACATCATCTTCTTCATGTGTTTTGTAATTGTCAAGAGCGCCTAGAGAAGAATGCATTCACAAACTCATTCTGGTTCTTTGAATAGTTTTCATTACTATGCATACTTCTTAATTTGATTCTTGCTTAAACATGTAGAAATCTGCTATGGTGCCTTTATAGAATTGGATATAGTCTGACTAGCGCTAGGGAGGGAAGCCCGATTTCAGGCTATCCTATTTTGGATGCAGTACAAAGAGTGTGATTGAGTAATGTCCACGGGAGTTTCTTGATTTTAAAATATACTTTTGCAGGAATCACGACATTGAAAACACTCCAGAAAGTTACTGTAAAGGCTTTGATGTCGTTTACTTGGTGAGTCAATTGGTATTTTTATTTCCTCGTGTTGTAGGCTAGGCGCCTAAGAAGTGATCTTTGAAAGGTTTCTATGACATGCACCACAATATATATCAACTAATTTAGGTTGCGACTAATGAAATGTTAATCGTAGAGTGATAAACCTGTGTTATCTCAATGAAACTAGTAATGAGTTGATGCTGAAGATATCTATCGTATAGTCAGATTAACATTTTCCCTTTGGACAGCTTTTTATTATCCTTGCAGGATTCCTTACCTCAGCACACAACAAATTCCTCTCCCTCGCCATTCTCTGCTTGGTGGTATTAACAATCAGTATCCTCTAATCTGAGGTTGGTGTCTGATTCGGAAGTTTCCTATTTGCGTCTCATCTTCATGTTCTCACTGCTGCCACATCAATGTGATAAGTTTTAAGTTATCAATACCAAAGCAAAAAAATGGACATTAGGAAAGAAATGAACTCAGCATATGGGTGGAACTAAAAAAGTTGTCAACTAGATCGAACCACCTCTGTTGCTATCACAGGATCAACTGCCACAAAGAAGTGACAGTCTCTAAAATTTACAAGGCCTAACGTATGTCATCAAAAAGAAAAACTGGGTTGCTGCAACCAAGGAACTGATAAAGAAATACAGAGGATAAGGAAAAGAAGAAGAAGGAACAGATTGATATTTGCCTCGAATGTTCATTGGACAAACTATGTTGTCGACAGCCATAATCAAATATCATTCCCACCCTCTTCTCCAAAATCTACTCTCAAATGTGGCCCTCCTTTGGCCTTTAAGGAAATCTTATACTCAACTTCCTCAACCTCCACAGGAAGATGCTGCATTCGAGTTCCATACCAATAATGGATCACGAACAAATGCATTTGAGTCCGCAACTTTCCATTTGGGAATAATGTGGTATACTCACACTTGTTATCCAACGTCAGAATGGTCCTTTCCTTCCTCTGAATCACCTTCGTCCAGTTCATCAAGTGAGCCTGTGTGAAACAGGCATCCTCACTTCTTAGTTCTGACCAAGCTCCTTCCATAACTGCCCAAAACATGTACAGTCTCAGTGAAAAAAACATTTCCAAATCATTTCTTGCTTTTCTACCCTTAATTATATCCAAACTAAAAACCGCAAGATCAAATTAAAACCTTGCAACTAATATTTAAAGAGCCTCCAAATTACACATTTATCACAATCTCAAAATGTAAGTAACAAAATGTTGATCCAATACAACTTGTATAACAATTACTACCTAAACAAAATGTTACAACTTGTATCACAACTATTCCCTATCTAATTTCATCAATCAGTACCTGAAAAGATGTATAAGGAATGAGCTAAATCCCAGCAAATGATCAAACCACAAAAAATGGGAATAGGATCAAGTATAAGCACGCATAAGTTTTCATGAAAAGTTGCAAAAGGTTTGCAAGCAAATTCTAAAGCTCAGTGAATTTTCACTTCTGAGACTTGAGTAGCTACTCTAAAACTTGACAACAAAATTTGAGCAAACTTTTCAATTTCATGGGATTGCCTCTGTTATGGGCTACATGAAACATTCTGGCGCAATATGACCATAGGCATCATCAAACTTCATGAAATCACTCACAAAATATGTTACCCTTATTTGATAAACTCTGATACTCATTGAGGAGAGACTGCTCAAACTTTGACAGAAAGCTTGCACACCTTAAAACCCCTGCAACCAAAGTTTAGAAACAAATGCTGCATACTGGACAAACTGGATGAGTTAAGGTATGGTCATCTAAAAATCGTTATCCCATAATTCTTGATTTAACTTCATGAATAATGTAAATTCGCTTAAGTTGAGGTCAAAATTCTAAATTAAGGAAATTGAAATAATTGCACTTACGGTACTCGTTGCAAATAATTATATCTTACAAACAGAACAAAAAATTGTAAGTTTCAAGGATTCTCCTGCATTGCATATCCAGGAAAAAGAATTTGATTGATAGATAAAACAAACCACTAGGGGAAGTTAAACAGTTTACCAGAGAGAGACTGCTCCAATCTGGTAAATATCCCACATTTTGTTCTAAACAGTTTATAGCGATGGTAAATGTGTAAATATCAGGATTGACTCCGAAGAGGCGGAATTGACGAATTAGAGAAATGGAGTGGAATAATGCTTCATCTTTGCAATTGAAGTTAAGATTATGTTGAATTGTGGATGGGGGGCAAAGGACGAGTCAGAGTCATCTGATGGAACAAAGCTAGGGCACCACCTAGGTCATTGAAACTAGTACGTACAACTACAAGGAGGAGCTGGAGGAGGAGGGTTGGAATTTGCAGAAGAAGAATGAAAGAAAGCAGCAAGATTCGTAAACAAATTACCTTTGCAGAAAATAGCGCAAGAAACCATCTTCTTCTTCACATCTCACTGCATTACCATTCATTCCCCTCATTCTCTCTCTCTCTCTCTCTCCCTTCCTCTTTGCTAATGCTCCAAAAATCTTTCTTGAAGAAGGAAAACTGTTAGTACGTGTATATGGATAAATAACAATTGATCACAGTGATTAGGCGCAGATGTAATTTGAGGGCGGCGACGTAGGACGTTGGCAATGGATCCAATCATTTTGGGCATGCTTAGGAACGTCAATGTCATAATTTAAAATTAGAATTAAAAGTATAATTTAAATTTTGTGAAATACAAATTATTTATTCATTTTTAATTTTAAAGCATCACATTGAATAGTCAAACGAAACTTTAATGTAATCCAAATTATTAAAAAAAGTAATCTATAGGTACTTAAAATACTAAATTTTTTTATATTAAATAATGTGTCAGCTGAGGTGACAGTTGATGTGGTACAAAAAATAAAATTAAAAATTATAATTAATGTATCACATCAGCTGTCACATCAACTATCACATCATTTAGTGCAAAAAATTTAATACTTTTTAGGTACACATAGCATTACTCTTACTAAAATTTAATCCATTCTTTCGAGGATTGATGATTCAATAAATTAATCGAATCGACAATCCATATTAAGAAAATCTGATTCATTAATACTACTTCTTTCTCAAAATAATTATCATTTTAACAAAATAATTTTATTACAAAATAATTGTCATTATAAGATTTTCACAAATATTTGCCTATGCCTATATTTTACCAACACGTTGCTTATTTATTACACTCATTAAATAGGGTTGTTAAGAAGAAAGAAAGAAAAAATAATACTCATTCAACTTATCTACAATAAATAAACTTAAATAATAATACATCAGTCTTTATATAAATTTTCTTAATCAATGTTTATATTGTTAAAACGACAAATTATTTTGGTCGAGATAGTAGTCTATTAAGTGAAAATATATAGGTACCGTCAATATAATTTATTTTTTATACAATCAATCTTGATAACGCCTTCCCTGATAAAAAATATCTCTATAATGCAATCATATTGAGTCTTTTATAACATGAGCAAAACACATGATTGAGCCACCATACTTTAGATTAAATTGCAGTTCAGCTACTGATTGTTTGAAAATATTAATTGGGCTACTGTACATCAATTATGATGCAACCGAGCCCATTTTTTGGATAGAAGTTAGTTCAACTGTTAAATTTACAAGAAATATCCATTTTACCCCTCCCTCCATCTTCATCTTCCACATACAAGAAAAAATAAACCCTAACCCTAATACACGAACTTCTTTTACAGTTCAATATGGAATTATTAAAAATGATCCTACAATTCCTAGCATTGTCTTGCCAATATTGTAATAGGATTTCACTATATTAAACTTTGAAGAACTTCTACAGTCAAAGTTAGCCAAACTCTTTCACATTTGACTCTGTTTCACCTATGAATTTTTCTCTTCTTCATTCAAACAATAACGATTCTCTTTTATATATTTATATCTCTTCCTCCATTTGACTCCGTTTCACCTATGAATTTTTGTCATAAAAATAAAAAACTAACGTCTTAACTGATTCCGTCAGTTGGGGGATTAACTGAGAGTCCAAAACCTCAGTTTAAGTACCAATTTAGGAAATGTTAAATAAGAAAAGTTGACAAGTTCAAGGACCAAATTATATATTAATCATTTATTCTTTTCTCCAAGTTTGATCTCTTTCTTTTTCCTTACCAAGTTAAATCTCTCTCTCTCTCTCTCTCTCTCTCTCTCTCTCTCTCCATTACTTTGCAACTTGTAATCATATAGATTAACGACTACTCCCTATGATTTGAATTAGAAATTCTGAATTTATGTTCATGTGTAACTAATTTACCAAGGTTTCAAAAATTGATGTGGAGAAGGTTGGTTCTCCAACCGGCACATCAACCCAGATTCAAAGTTTTAATCCCGTTTTCTAATCTTCTCAAATTCTTCTTCAATTGTGTTTGTCCCTAGTCCTTGCAGTCAAGTGTATCTTTAGATACTCCTTCAATTTACTCTTTGGAGTATATAATAGCTTGTAATTCTTAACGCCGACAAACAGATCTTATCATATGACTATCCTTCACTACAAAGTCTTTTGCTAGATTTTACAAGTAAATTTTCAATTTGAACTCACCTCTAAAGTTAACCTAATTGAGAAAAATAAGTACTACTGTATAACCTTCGAAATCTTGAATTATTCAAAGCCAAATATAAAAGTTGAATAAAATACTACTTAACTTGATGAAAAGACCGTCTGCAATTTTGGTTGGATTGGGAAGAAGCGTGGAGGTCAAGAGCCAAAGAGCACGATTAAATTCTTTTTGTGCATAACAGTCAGGCCATAAGCCGCAGCTTTTGCGGATGACTACGGACCCACTTAATTGTTAACATAGGCTGCCATGCCATGCCATGTAGATTTGAATCACATATTCGTATTAGTTTTTTTTATATATAATGATACAACTACAAAATTCATCTATAAATTTTATTTACATTCAACTTTAAATGTTGTATTTTCTAATCAGAATATAACACTTTAAATTTGAATGTAAATGAATACTGTAAATACTCTCTCCGTTCTACTAAAAAAGTCTACGTTTTAAAAGTCTAGTAATTAAGAAATATATAAGTATCATTAAAATAAGTTATAATTATAAAAATACTTGAGTATAGTTAATATATTTATACCACATGTAGAGGGTAAAGTTATAAAATTATGAAAATTGTAAACTTTAAAAGTAGACTCTTTATGCTAAACATACTAAATAATATATATATACTCCCCCATATATATATATATATATATATATATTTAAAGTTAGTGAGAAGAACTATGATTGTGTCACCTCACATTCCTTTCTATTTCTCTCAATTCTCAAGCCTCCAAGTAATAAATTGAGATGATTATTCATTACTAAGTCATTAGCTTATAACTTTACCTACTAATAATAGGTTTTACGATAGATATTACTCTTCTTCTAATTATAATATGAGAATAACTTTGAACAATATAATGTTGTCAATGAGATTTGAACTCACACCCTATTAAATATGAATATACACCTTAAATGAACTCAACCAATTACATTATATGTAAGAATTTTTAAAATATATTAAATTATTTTATAATATAAATCAACCAATTTTTATTTTTATAAATATTACTCTCTCCATGTCAAATTATAAGTCACATATTCTTATTTAAAACGTTTTAAAATAATGTCTATAATATATGATACATATCAACAAAAATCTAAATCATTTCATCAAATTTTTTTTTTATATTTTTGTAAATTTCTTTTTCACATTGATACTGTATTAAAAATATATAAAAATAGTATCCAATTAAATATTCTCTAACCATTGAATGATATTCAAAAATTATTTTAAAAAATATAATTATATGCAATCCTTATACAATTCTCCTTTGTGCTGAAAAATGTTATTTTTATTCAATATGTCCTAAAGTCGATATTTTATTTTTAATTTTGTAAAAGTTCTTCAAATATATGTCTGAAATATCTTTATTAAGTGCAAGATGAAAAAATAAATATACTCAACAATTTGATATCATTAAAGGATACTTTTTTCTTTTTTTTTTTACCAAATCATTGAAGGATACTTAAAAATGTATAAAAACGAAAATATATATATTGACCACTAATAAAAAATACTTATTCTGAAATAAAAATATTATAATAAATAACTATCAATTTGTATATATTGACAATACTTAACTTTAATCAAACATTAAGTAAGCAAACGTCTATATTCAATAATAATAATTTTTTTTAAATTATCTCTAAAATGTATCAATTAATATTAAAATTAAATTAAACTCGTGCGAAGCTCGGGCTCTATAACTAATAGAATAGTGAACTCTTTATGTTGAACAGAGAGAGTAAATTGTATAGATATATCATTTTCTTTTTTTTCACTATGTATCATTTTCTTTTTTTTTCATGTTTCTATCATTTTCCTTTTTTTCATTGTGTCTATCTTTACTTTTTCATTGTGTCTATCATCTTCCTTTACTTTTTTTCATTGTAAACAAGACATGGTGTAATTTAACTGATTGTCGCCCCTGCCAATTGTGAATAAAACAGAGATGTCCATTGTCACATATGGGAACACTACCCCCTATCTTCATCTCTTCTACTTCGAAAATTCCCTCCATACTCCAGCCAGCCCCCTCTTCTTCTTATAATAATAATAATAATCAAATAACATTTCAGTAATTCATCTCTCTCTCTCTCTCTCTCTCTCTCTCTCTCCCTCCCTCCCTCTCTCCTTTCTCTCTCACATGCCATCGCTTACACATCTTCAGAATTCCGGTGATACTACCACTGGCGATGGCGATCAAAGCCTCTCCACCTCGACCCACGAACCCGATCCGGTAACTCACCCGGACCTCCCACCGGAATCATTCTGGGTCTCCGCGTCTGATGAACTCGACTGGCTCGACCGAAACACATTCATCCAACGCAAGGGCTCTATCAAGTTCGCAATTACCAAGAATTCGGATCCCAATTTGAAGCCATCCCATCGCTCTCTCTCTTTCAATAACAAGAAACCCAAAGCGTCAATTATCGGACCCCCCAAATCCCAGAAATTTAGCCACGCAGGGAACACCAAACCGCATCAAACTGAGAATCGGAAACTGTTTCGGAGCCGGTCTGAATCGGGGAAAGACCGGGTTAATCAGGCGACTGAACCGGGTTCCCCGAGAGTGTCGTGTATGGGGAGAGTTGGGTCAAGAAAATGTAGGCGTAAAAGAACCGGGTTTTGGGCGACAGTCAGAGCTGCTTTCGTGAACCGGGCTGAAAAAAAATAGCTACTTAATGAAATGAACCAGCCGAGCTGGTGGCGTCGAAACAGCGTTCGGAATCGGGTAAGTGGTCAGAGTCCGGGGCGGCAACCGATAGTGACATGGAGGATTTAAATTACTATTTTTATTTATATATTTTTTCTCTTTTTTTTTTTTTTTGAAAGAAAATACATGTAAATACAAATGTTCGGTGAGTGGGTCCAGCATATGTTTGTCAACATAGGGGTCAATCTTTGATGAATTTATGTAATGTGACGTTTATTTTAGTTTTCCATGTTGTTAAATCTGTAATTTGAGTGGGTTTCGCAAAAATGTTTTGGTGTAGATTGAATAATTTTGTAGAGTTCATAGCTATGGCCACTCACACCCCAGGATCCTGGGTGGGGTGTGAGTACCATTTGTGCAAAATCACTACTTATAATATTGCTTAATGTGATTACTATATTTTGTTTATAATGGAATAGCTTTAGAAACTCAATCTTTGATCAAATGAGTGTTTTCTAGTTTTATTTGGTAAATGTTAAATCTTTCTTTGATTTTGTTAGTGGTTTAGTTATAAGGTCTTGCAAATATGGTCTTTTATGTGGGCATTTTTATTAAAATTAATTTGATTAAGGGCTCAATTTTTATGATGATTTTTAAAATCTTTTTCTTAATTGGTTGAGATTTGCTATTCTTGCCCGTCTACACCATAAAATACAACATACAATAATCTGGTCACCGTGTCAGAGGCATAAGCACAAACACAAACACAAAGACCTAGTAGTATAGATACAAAAAGGGACTATAAATGTTATTTTAATTTGTCAATTATTTTGGTGGAACCTTACCTATGTAAATAAAAAATAGGAAAGAAGGGTTGCCAAGTTTGATGATGATGATGATGATGAGCTTACTGTTTAAAAAAGAATCACATGTACTCCAACCGTTTACGAGTTACTAAATTAAATTAAAATTTTATATATTTTACTTATATTTTAAAAAATAAAATTTTATTAATTAAGAACTACATTAACAATATTATAAATTACAACTTTTATAAATTTGTAAAAATAAATAAAATTATATAAATTATCGATTAAAATTTAATTAAATTGACCCAATAAAATTAAAAGGAGTATTTATTTAGTTACATTGTGGCCCTTAAATTCCGTGTTTAATTTGTTTGTATGTACTTTTTCACATTATTTAAACATTTGTTTTTTAATCATATTTTCATTATTAAAGAGAAAGCAGCCAATCATGACATTGAACTAGTATCTACTTAGTGCGATTGTTAGACCTTGTGCGATTGTTAGACCTTGTACGATTAATTAGTTTACTAGATCTCAATTACTCCATTCGTCCTTAAATTATTATCTTTTTTTATTTTTTATTTGTGCCAAAATAATTATTTTATTTAAAAAAAAATTAGAACATTACTTTTATTATTTTATTTTTACTTTTTCTCTTATTTTAATTATGTGACACATATATGAGCATTAAAGAAAATTATATATTATATTAATATTAATAATTAAGTTAATTATTTTTTCTTAATTCGTATGCTAAACCAAACAAAATAATAATTAAGGAACGGAGAGAGTATTTATTTTCTTACTTTTGTAATGGATAATAGCAAACAACTTTTTTATGATGGATCTACATTAGGGAATTCAGTGGTTAGTCCCAAAATAACAACACCTATATATGTGGAAAAAAATGTGTATATAGTTAGTAATCTGTGTTTAAAGCACGAGACATATTATTAGTTATATATGTTAAAATAGTTTTAAATTTATTATTACAGCAATAATAAAGTAAAAATGTCAAAGAATAAACATTTTCCATTTTTTTATTCAAACTAGTAGAATACCTGAAGGAACGGGATAATTCAAGAATTATTGTTGATCGAGGATAAAGTTCTCTTTTACTTTTCTATATTGGTGATCGACTTATTATAATCAATATATATTCTCATTTGCTAGTGGTGAGTTTTTGAAATTAATTTTTTATTACAAATTTTATCATTAGTTAAAATCCAATTAAAATATCTTCTTTTCATAACACAACTAACATTCAAATTCAACTAATAAGATTTTTTAATTTATTTATTTTATAGTAAAAATTATAAAATTTAAGATAATTGGATTAACACTTCTAAGCGTGAAAAGAGCGTAAAGCATTTGATGCCTTCAAGTTGTAATAGATTTTTATTTATTTATATTTTTTTGAAAGTAGTTGCAATAGATTTTTAATAAGCTTCTTTGAAGATAGTTATAGCCTTTTGAAGCTAATTGATATTTTCAATGTCTTATCGCATGCTCAGTAGGCAGGCAGTAGCCTAATAAGGTTGAAAGACTCAAGGAGTAGATTCTTTGTAGAGTGATCTCTCTGGCTTTCTTAAGAAATTTATAGTCATGAGACAGACATGGCTATGGTTTAAACTCTTTTGACTTCCAATCTTTTTTAACGACCCTAATTGTGGATGGATGTAACTAATTAAAGCAATTGAATGCACTTTCTATTTGGTTTTCATAACCATTTAAAATGATTTTATTCTTTTATTTGCGTTAGTTTATGTAACATAATGTCAAGCATTTAATTTTATAATTTATTTTTGATTTATTGAACTTTATTTACCATTTAATAGTTTGAGTAGTTACGGGTAGTAATGAAAAAAGTGGATAGTTACCCACAAAAATAATAATAAATAAATAAATAAATAAAACTGAGGTCATTAGTGTACAGTGTAATTAATGTATAGAAATAAGCCAAAATGCATGTGTTCAGCAAGTAGTGAGATATACACTATAGAAGTAATTACACTTGTAAAATATCCAATACCAAAATCAAAAACCAAAATCAAACTAAAAACTAAATGCAAATAGTTGAATCAAAATCAAATTATCATTTAGAAGAGCAAAAAATCAAGACAAATAAACTCAATAATAAAATGTCAAATCCCAATGAAACTTATTTCTAAACCAAAATCAAGACAAAATAAAAGCAAAATCAAGGAAAAAATCAAAACCCTGATCATAATTAAATAACAAATCATAAAATAAAATAATCAAACCCAGAAAACTTGGTCGGCAATTTTGAGAATTAGGTTTACTGAGACCTTTCATATGCGGGTGCCTTCCTCACAGGCAGATTATTGCCATCAGGACCCGCTCTCCAATGAAAGAAAAAGTAAGTTCATGAATAAAAATATGGAGAACCAAAATAAAAAATGAATGCATAAACATTAATAATCATAAACTACAAATGAAATTTAAAACTAAAATAAAAACTAAAACCTAAATGAAAACCAAAAGTCAATAGCAAAGGCTAACCGCAATGATAACCAAAAGTGAAAAATAGAAAAAATTAAAACAAAAATTATGATTTATATAAAAAGCAAAAATCAAAAACCAAAACCAAGTCCAAAACTAAAACAAAAACAAAAACAAATAATAAAGGTCAAAACAAACAGTAAATATAATGGGGTTTCTTCACAAATGACCCGGTCAAACACTCCAATATCTTATTTGGCCTAACTTATTCCAAAACAATTTATATGGCCTCTTTTTATTTAAAAACCCCAAAATACCCTCTTTTTTTGAATGACTCAAACATAGTTTAAACGATTCACGGAGTCGTTTAAACGATAAACGGATTCGTTTAAACGATTCACGAATTCGTTTACGGATTCGTTTAAACGATCGATTCATAGGATTGTTTAATCGATTCAAAGGGAGATGATGAGAGGAAGACGGAGGAAGACAAAGATAGAGTTTCATGGTAGTAGATGGGAGGAAGACGGAGGAAGACTTACAAGATCCATAGCAGTAGAGGGAGACGATGTGGCCGGAGACGGAGGAAGACGGCGACGATGTCGTTGGAGATGGGAGGGGGAGACGACGACGACGATGGGAGGAAGACGGCTGTGGTTTGGAGATTTGAGAGAGAGTGAGACTGAGTTAGGTTTTAAGGGCTTTAGGGTATTATAGGAAGTTTGTGTTAATTTTTAGTTAAAGGCCATATAAGTTGTTTTATCGGGTCACCACAAATATAATCAAGAATCTTATTAAATGTTCCGAGTCAAGGTCGGGTCAATATTTGAGTAGAATCTATCGACTATATTTCGACAATGAACTCTGCCTACAGAATAAGCACCTGGACAGAAGGAGACATAATAAAAGAGTTAGTTTCCTACACAAAGATCATAATTCATAAAGTAGTACTCCATATGTTAGAATCACGATTGATTTACCTAAGAGAACTACTGTTCCTTCAACATAGATGCCAATGGATTGGAAACATGAAAGAACGAATTGCATAGTATTGTTATGGTTAGGGATGGAGCTATAGAAGAAGATTTATATAGATACACAAAGAGGCAAGTATTTGAATGAACCTGAACAATATCTTTCAAGTAGCCAATATCGGTTACAAAACCTCTTCATGTGAAAATTTTCTTCTCCATCTAATGATAATATATTTTTTGATTAAATACATAAATATAAAAGGTTAAGTTGGTCTAAGGTAGGTGTTTTTATTTAAAAAGATGTGAGTTCAAATCTTATTAACAACAATGTTTTATTTTCTAACTTAGCTAAGATTATTAGCTAACGAGGTATCACAACTTAAAACCAACTTTAAATAAATAAATAAATATTGACAAGATAATTCGAATGGAGATAAATAGTGTGATTTATCAGCCATCTTCAAATAGCTTGTTGTATTGGAGTTGGTTTGTCAATCACATTTCTCTACCGGCCGGACAGATTATAATCTATCTATATCTGTATTACTAGCTAGCTATCATCTTGACGTGATCAAAAGTAGTAAATTCGAACCTTATTATCACTTCTGAGTAATTATATTTAAATTTGCACACCCACTCCGGCCAACCATCAATGATTGAATGGGAATGGACTCCCGGTTGGAAAGGTCATGCCAATTCCCAAGCTCAAACTAATTGACCCACCACCACAATTAGTACTCTTCTCCTTCCAAAACATACTCCATGATATATATATATATATATATATATATATATATATTTCTTTGGATAGATAGCAACATCTCGAGATGGGTCAATAAACCTATTTTTCCGGCATTTGAATTTTTCTTGCTTGTTCATAAAATTAATTAATTATTCGTAAGCCTATCTTAGAATTGTCAAAGATGAACCAATTTTCCGGCGGTAATATACTCTAAATATTCTGTTCAAAGAAAAAGAAATTAAAAAAAAAAAAAAAAAAGACACTGAGGGCGTACAAACTATTGATTGAGGTATTCAACACTCAACTAGAAATACTCCCTACTTTTTTTAATTATTGTTTTGTTTGACTTAACACACAAATTAAAATAAAATAATAAAATAAAAATAAATTAATAAAAATATTGTCATAAAAAAAATACACAATAATTGAGAGAGAGAGGGAGTAATAATATTCAGTGTTGTACACAGGTCAGGTCAAAGGAGGCAGGAATATCACTGAGTCGTAAAATACGAGGCTGCAGTCTGAAGCAATTTCATGAAATATACTACTAACTGTATTATTTATTATAATGGAAAAAAAGCAACATGATGACAATAAGGGAATGTAATTTAAGTAAACAGTCCCTCATTATGGAGTATTATATATATTTATACCAACACCTCAAGTGTTGTCCTTCGCTTATTGCAGCAAAGCGTGCCTTAAGTGAATGCCGCCTTCTATTTTTTATTACTACCTCGGTCCCTAAATTTTTTTTTTTTTCGTCGTTTTAAAATAATTATCTTATTTAAAAAAAAAATTTAGGACATTATTTTTACTATTTTATCCTCACTTTTTCCTCTACTTTTAATTATTTTTTTTAATCTGTATGCCAGGTCAAACAAGACAATAATTAAGAGACGGAGGGAGTACTTTTTTTTTTGCCACCCACGACTTTTATGTTTTGCATTTTCATCAATACAAGTGCGTTATAACCGCAAATATATTGCATTGTTTGGTGTAAATATTTTAGATTCCTCAAAATTTGGCATTTGCCTAGAATCGAGTTATTCAGTTAACTTGTAAACATAAAAACAAACAACATAAGGCTAGTAGGTTGAAAAGTAAATAAACCAAAATTAGCTCTTTCAATGTTGATACAGTTCCAGAGAAATTACCTCATAACAAGAACAAGAAGCATGAGAGACCTGGACAACCTCAGTGGAGTTCACCTTCCTTGTGGGTGTAAATCACACAGTCAGATGTCGGATATGAGACGCAGGTAAGTACATAACCTTTCTTCATTTGATCCTCGTCTAGGAATGATCCATCTGATTGGTCCACTGACCCCGACACCATCAGCCCAGCACAGCTAGAGCAAGCACCGGCCCTGCAAGAGTAGGGCAGCTCCACCCCCGCACTTTCAGCTGAATCAAGGATGTAAGCATCATCTGGGGCATCAAACTTGTTCTCTTCCCCGTTTGGTCCAATAAGCTTCACTTTGTGTACAGCCATTGCCCTTACTCGTAAGGAGGAAGTAGTCTTCATGCCAAATGCTGCTTTAGAAACACTATTCGAAGAACAAGTCAAAGATGACCACGGACTCTTGATCAATGTTGGGGATTTAATTGGGCATGCACAAGTGACCAAGCTAGGTGAAGAGATGCTCGCAATTGACATCTTTAGTTCTAAACAGAGATCAAAATGTTGATTCAGTACAGATCAAAATTTGTATGGGAATATTGTGCTCTAATTACTTGCAACTAGTACATTTCTACAACCCCACAAAATAAATAGACACTAGAATTTTCAAATATAGCTCAGTTTTGAATTTAAATGATTTAAGGTGCCATTACATTGTAAAAGAAAGAAAACCAGAATAATGTGACAGGAAGCAAACATCAGATGACTCAATCACAAAAGTATGTAAATTAAACTAATTAAGGGAACTTTTTAAGAGAACGGAATTATACCAGCACAAGAACAGTTAAAACCGCACAAACTTGATTGCACATTTACACGACCATTCTACCAGCAACATAATATTACCAGGAGGACTATAAAGTACCCCTAGATGTTATCAAACGAACAGAATCGCAAAAATAAGAAATCTTTCAGCAGAAACACACACCAGTTAAAAAAAAAAAAAAAAAACCAAAGAAAAAGAAAAAACACAGAAAGAATATTGATCTCTTGTAATCATGAGATTAAGCTTTAACTTCAAAACTGAAAGACAATTCAAGGAAGATATACTTTCAACCAAGAAAATTCTGCACAAAATCGAGGATATATCTCTAGTACTAGTATACATAGATAGGTATAAAGGCAGTTAGGTTACTTCAAAGAAGCAATGATTCATTCAGTGCATTAAGATTCCAGAGAACTGATCCTTCATATTAATAATTTAACCAATAAATAAACTCCTAATTACGAGATCAATTAAATTAATTCTAGTTTAGGGAGTTTAGTTGAATAATGGATTAAGACATTGCGATAATGCTGTTTAACCATGCACTCACTTGCATACACAGATTAATTTGCAGCTAATTAATATAGCAGAATATAGAATGAGATGAATTACTACAAGGTTTGGTGATATTTGCACATCATCAATAAAAACTTGTGGTAGCTCCAAACTCTCCCCAATCTCTGTGTAATTACACAACTGACCACACAGTTGTGTCTCAACTCAACAAGCTTAACTACTACCATTTCATATTCCACTATTCCACCTCAATGTGTTATCCAATTAAACTCTACTTACTTGCAGCAGCTTGTTTTGAATCCTCTCACCATTATTCTAAATCTTGTCTTTATAGTTGTAATTTAGAATTAACAAACCCTGCCTATTTTCAGGTCAATATGATGTGCAAATAAGCTAATTATCTAACAGCTACATCTTAATTTTGATATCTCTAGCTTGAAGTTACGTAAAATAGTTTGGATTTTTCTCACTTTGGTTTTTCTTTTTGATCTTAATTAAACTGAACAGTGAAAAATAAACCATCAAGTTAAGCCAAAGTTATCAAGTCCAGAAAACATATTGCGATCTAAACCTAATTTAAAGCACAATCATGACATAAGAACTAATTAAGCTGCAATTAAAGCACAAATTGTGTGTTAATTCAAACATGCTACCATCTCTATAGGAGTAGTAAAAAACTTCTTCTTAAAGTATAACAAGTCGTGCAATGCAAACCATAATCAAGCAACTGCCCTAAATTCATTAAAGCAAATCCACAAACTAATGAATAACGACAGCTGAAGTTTGTTAAAAGTCCCATGTCCACTTCTTAATTATATACAATTTGGTACACACACACACACACACACACTCTCTCTCTCTCTCTCTCTCTCTCTCTCTCTTCACTTGTTATTCTTTACATATATATATATTGTGTGTGTGTGTGTCTGTGCGCTTAAATAAATAAATAAATAAATAAATATATATATATATATATATATATATATATTCTGTTTGTGATCAAAGTTGGGTGAGAAGTGAGATGAGAAGCATACGGATGTGGGAAGATGTCACAAAATGACCATGATCTGATCTCAATAGAAACAAATTAAAGCTAATAAACAATCATGAATTCATGAAATAGGCATTAATAATCAATCAACATCATCATAATACAGAATTATTAGAACGAAATGAAAAGAATAACAAGTAAAGGAAACCATACCTATTTGATGGACAGAGAATCAACTGCAGGAATAAACAAGCTAATGAAATTTATACTCCTAAGAAACAACGGATCAATCAATTAGATTTATTTATGATTAAAAAAAAAAAAAAACAGAGGGAAAAACAAATGATGCTAATCAAGGGAGGAAGAGAGTTGTAGACGGTTCCAGTCCACAGTATATTCGGAAGGGAACAAAAGAGAATCACGTGCTCGGCCATTCCAGAAGCAGCTTTTTTTTTTTTACAATGTGAAAATACAATACAATTCATATATATATATATATATATATATATATATTTATACGGATAGTAATTACTAACATTTTATAGAGTATATTCTTAAATAAAGTAGTTATTTAATGTTTATATCAAATTGCCAGCCCTACGGCTACGTACGTCTTAGCCTAATCTTGATCTGGAAAACCCACACCTAAATTGCTCCTAGTAAATGGTAAATACATCTACAGTACTGCCAATCACTGTGATCTAATTGTTATTTCATCCATATACATACACTAAAGTTTTCCCTTCTTCAATATTTGATTTTTGGAGCTTTAGCAAAGAGGAAGGAAGAGGTGAGAGTGAAGAAGAAGAAGAAGAAGAAGATGGTTTCTTCCGCTATTTTCTCCAACAAATACTTCAAAGGTAATTTGTTTCCCAATCTTTCGCCTTTCTTTCATTCTTCTTCTGCAAATTCCAACCCTCCTCCTCCTCCTCCTCCTCCTCCTAGTAGTACTAGTTTCAATGAACTAGGTCGTGCCCTAGATTTGTTCCATCAGATGACTCTGAATCGTCCCCTACCCCCCATCGCACCATTCAACAAAATCTTATCTTCAATTACAAAGATGAAGCATTATTCCACTCCCATTTCTCTAATTCGTCAATTCTGCCTCTTGGGAGTCAATCCTAATATATACACCTTTAACATCGCAATAAACTGTTTTTGCCACCTGGGGAGGGTGGATTTCGCTTTCTCCGTGTTGGGTAAGATCATGAAACTAGGTTTTGAACCAAATTGTGTAACTTTCAATACTCTCATCAGGGGGCTTTGCTCTGTTGGTAACCTCCCTCGGTCAGTTAAGTTAATCCATGAACTTTTGGAGAGAGATTTTCAGCCGGACATAATTACGTTTGGAACTGTTATTAATGGGTTGTGCAAATCGGGTAACACTGATGCTGCCATTGCTTTGCTTCGTAAGATGGAGATGGAAGAATATGATGAAACTTCTAAACCTGGCATCGTGCTATACAACACAATAATTGACAGCCTTTGCAAGAACGGACGAGCTACCGACGCCCTAGAGCTCTTTTCTGAAATGATTGTAAAGGGAATCCCACCTAATGTTATTACCTACAATTGCTTGATTCATGGTTTATGTAATTGCGGTCAGTGGGCAGAAGTTAAGAGGTTGTTGCGAGAAATGGGAATCAATAACATCTCTCCAAATGTACGCACGTTTAGCATTTTAATTGATGCACAATGTAAAGAAGGGTTGGCTGCAGAAGCGCACGATGTGCTTGAGCTGATGATCCAAAGAGGTGAGGTGCCTGATACTTTCACCTACAGTTCACTTATGAATGGATACTGTCTGATTGGCAAAGTTGGTGATGCTGTAAAAGTACTTGATTTGATGGTTAGCCAGGGTGTTGAACCTGATGTTACCAGTTACACCATCTTAATCAATGGATATTCTAAGAATAAGATGATTGATGAAGCAATGAGTGTCTTTAGAGAAATGGCTCATAGAGGATTGGTTCCAAATGTTGTTACGTACAACACTGTTATTGATGGATTGTGCCGAATTGGTAGGCTTGGGGACGCTCTTATGCTTCTTGATGAAATGCAAACTCGTGGTCAAAATCCAGATATCATCACTTACGATACTCTTATGGATTCTCTATGTAAAAACAAAAGACTTAATGAGGCACTCGCCCTGTTGAAAACTTTGGAAAGCAATGGCAGAGTTCCTAATATCTACACTTGGAATATCTTCATTGACGCGATGTGGAAAGCTGGAAAGCCTGATGCTGCAAAGAAGATCTTTCATAATCTTTCTGCTAGAGGCTTAAAACCCGGTGTTTATACCTGTACGGTGATGATAAATGGATATTGCAAGGCAGGTAAACTTACTGAAGCAAATGAGTTACTGCTCAAAATGAAGGAAACTGGCTGCTTGCCTAATGAATGTACTTATAATACCATTGTGAAAGGATTTCTCCGATTTGGTGAGATATCAAAGGCAATTCAACTTCATGAAAAAATGAGAGCTGATGGTTTCTCGCCTGATGCAAGCACAGTGAAATTGTTCATCGATTTGTTAGCCACTGACCAATTAGACAATCCATCCAAGGCTATGAAGTCGATGTTTGGGGGCTATGAGATTTGTAGTGGTCAAAGAATGCCTGATAGTTTGGTGGACATACATAAGAATAAAATGTGCGATATTTACCAGATTGGAGAAGAGTCTCTCTTGAAATCAGTTTAACTTCCCCTAGTGGGTTGTTTTCTCTCTCAGTCAATTTTTTTTTTTCCGTGGATATGCAATACTGGAGAATCCTTGAACTTCAAAATTTTGATCTATTTGTAAAATATAATTATTTGCGTCAAGTCTTTTACTTTGTACTATCACAAGTATTAACCTGTGATGGACGGTAAGTGCAATTTTAATTATCATTTCATTTTCCTTAAGAGTCTTGACCTCAACTTGAGCGAATTCACATTATTCATGAAGATAAATCAACAATTATGAGATAACAATTTTGAGATGACCATACTAAAACTCATCCAGTTTGTCCGGTATGCATAATTTGTTTCTAAACTTGGTTGCAAGGGTTTTAAGGTGTGCAAGGTTTCTGTCAAATTTTGAGCAGTCTCTCCTCAATGAATATCAGAGTTGATGAAATAAAGTTCAACAAATTTTTCTAAGTGGTTCGTGAAAATTGCAGGTTCTATGGTCATAATGGACCAGGATGTTTCATGTCATGTGATTGGGAATTCTGTGGCATCAGAATGAAGTAGCCCATGGAGGACGATAGAGGCGATCCCATGAAGTTGAGAAGTTTGCCAAAAAAAATTGCTGTCAAGTTATAGAGCAGCCTCTCAAATCTTTGAAGTGAACATTCACTTGGCTTCAGTAAGTGCTTGGAAACCTTTTGCACCTTTTTATGAAAACTCAAGCATGTTTATACTTGATCCTATTCTCATTCTCTGTTTCATGATCCTATGATTGTCATGTCTTAACTTACTGATTATCCCATCATCAGTCTTAGGGATGGTATCAGTTGTCAGACACCCATAGCTCATGTCTGGAGTCGGGCAACACAGATTTCTTTGCAACTATAGTTTTGGGAGGTCAACTTTTGGGGTCTACTTGATACCAGTTTTGTGTTGGTCTTGTCTCTGTTCTTGTATCATTCACACAATAATTAATAAAATTAACCATTTTTGCTGATAAAAAAAATATATAACACAAAGTGGTGAAAAAGCCAATCAATTTGCTTCATATATACTAATTATCAATCGTACAACAGTAAAAATGCTAAAGGCATATGTTAATGAATACAATTCCTGCAGATTTTATTGGCTGCGCTATAATCATCTAGACATGAAATTGCCTGAATCAGGTAGTAGAAACCCACAATTTAAATGGAATGTTCTGCCGTAAGTTTCTTCATTCGTTCAAAAGACAGCCAGAGGAAGATGAAGAACTGGATTGACTGTGAAGGGTGAGAAACCAAAAAGTAGAACATGGAGCCTTATGGTACTAAAGCGACAGCACCAATCCTCCATCATGGAGGCCCCATCCAATATAATGGGATTTCTCTTGTTCAGTAACCGAGATATACTTGTAGTCTAGTACTAATTAGAGGCCAATCAATAGTATATGATTCTGTTTAATATCACTGAATCTTTTTATGTATACAGATTTTTCATATCAGGTAAGTATGTAAGACTGTTTGATCATAAGAACACGACGCCTACGCCCAATCCAAGTGGTCGTCCATGGAGGATCTCTCGAGACTATCCTATAACCTGCATTTGTATACAAATTACGAGCACCCCGATCATCTTCATATGCCCTCAGCGCAAGATACTCAAACCCCCAATGTATGGCGAGCATTTCACAAGCTTTTAGCAGTACAGTTGCTACTTTCTTCCTCCTGTCAATCGTAAGTAAATTAGCCAGCATTTCTAGCGAATTCTAAGAGAACGTAAAAGTGATCTTAGATTGTGAACTCATTCATATAGTGGGAGTTAACGACTAGGGATTGTGATTTGGAACCAACAACTAGACATACTATACATAATGCAGCATTGTACTAATTCAGAATACATTCTAAGGAAACTTGGACACTGATGCAGCATCGTAAACGTTTTTACCTGAAACTTTGTAATACAGCTATCCCGGAGATGTAAAGGTACTCATCCGCTTTTGATAGATATTGAAGAACGTCTCTGTCATTCAAGACTGTAACATCAACTACTCCTACAAGCTGCTCAACTTGCTCTATAGTGTCAATTGTGGGTTCAGCTACCAGGCATGCATACCTGTTAATCAAGTTATAAACATGGTGAATATTTGAATATTTGTCCAGCTTATCGAGTAAACATGCATGATTTACTTCATTATGCTCTGACTCTGAGCATAGATTAGAAACACAATATTTGATATCTTTTCAGTTTGAAGAAAAGAGGCCAGATTGCTTTCAATACAGCCTCTCAAGTACTTGTTTAAATGTGAAAACATTATGACACGGACCATACGGTACAATCAACATGTTACGGTTGCCTAGTGTTGAACCGGGAAAAGAACTGCAGAACTGCAACGCGTACATAGAAAATGCAGTATCTTTCTGAAAAGAAGATACATTTCTAGCAATGAAATAGAAGCAAGTATGAAATTCATGATTTAGTGCATACAATGTGACACTATAAATCTTATAAAGCCAACCTTTACCTATTGGGAGGTGAGTTCCTGAGTTTATACAGAAGTCCCGCGAGCACTTCAGCCTATAGGGAGCCACAAAATCAGACCAAATGGTTAGAGCTAGATTTGGACAACCTAGTTGTGAACCTAACAACATTTCGGTCCTGGCATTCTGGGTTAGAGTGGCTAAGACAAGAAGTTAAACAGAAGCATATCGCAGTCGTGGACAATGGTTACAACCAGTAAGCTAAATTGATTCATACTATTTGATTATCGATCATTTCGTAACAGAATTAGTATATAACATAAAATTTCCTCAAAATGGAGATTGGATAGTCTCAAACCTGGAAAAATTGGAAGAACAAATCATTGAACAAAATGGATGGTTCATGAAATGCTTCAGCTTGAATATGAGCTACCTCTCTCATTTCATCCTCCTTCTCAATCATCTTCCTCACTTGCCACCCATTCTCACTCATCAAATGTCCAAACTGCCCCTTCCTATCTCCATATTTCACATCCATCTCAATCTTCTTCTCAACTAACTCCACTTCTTCAGCTGATTGAATTGAAGAGGAACTAGAAGTAGAGCAATAGCTTCTTACTCTCTCCAATGTTGTCGTCTTATTCAAGCTCACCTTGTCATTTTTTCTTCGGTTTCTACTGTAATAATTCGAACCAAAATCGAGATGGGTTGCGCCTCTGTATCTCCATGATGAGAGTTCAGAAGAGAATGCCTTTGAAATGTGGTAGTAGTTTGGTTGCAAACGAGCCATTCCCCCCCCACCACCACTCTGTTTATCAAATTTGGAGGTTTTGGGTGCTTTCCATGTCAGGCATTGCTGCCAGAACTCTCTCTCTCTCACACACACACACAGTTACAGGTACACACTCTAATGGAACTCTTGGCAATACTGCAAAATAGTTAGTATTGTACCTTTATAAAGGTGTCACTCTTAGAGTCGAAAAAAAAAAAATACCTTAGGGAAAATTCCCTTCTTGAGAAATGTCATAGATTCCAAATTTTTGTATTTTTTTTTTTTACCCGTAATGAGTAGTATTAGAGTGACAATGTAGAACATTGAAGGGTTAATTACACCATTAGTCCCTCGATTATGGACTTTTTCACCACTAGTCCCTTAACAATTTTTTTTCGAATTTCAGTCCCAAGAGTTTTCAAAAGTCACGCGGCTAGTCCTTTTAATGGATGTCGTTAAAATAATTCTATTAACTCCTCTCATGTGCAAGTCACATGACTTTTTCTTGGGTATTAATGGAATTTCACCTACCCTTCTTCTTCCCCGCCCCCTCTTCCTCTCTCTCCAGCCACTTCTTACCAAACAAAATCATAATCAAATAAACAAAGTCCAAAATCATCATATTAATTAAAATTGAAATTTGGATAGGAAAATATATGCTCAGAAATCAACTTGATCATAATCAAATAGACAAAGTCCAAAATCCACTTTCAATGTTAACGCCAACAGTTAGAAGCACAAGAAACCCACCTCAAAAATGGCATAAACAGCATCAAACATGCATCTTTAAGTGTGTGAGTGTATGTGTGTGTGTTCACACAGAGAAAGCCCAAAATTGAAGGAGAAATCAAGAAAAGAGAGAGAAGGGGAATTGATGCAGATAGAGGATGGAATTGGGCCGATGAAGCTGTAGTGGAGCCCCCATCATCTCTGGCAATCCCCCTCCCTCTGTCAAGGCTCAAACCACAGCAGAAGTAGGTCCCTCGCCGCTGTCTTCCATCTCCGGCATCCCCAAACTGACAGCTCCGGCTACTGCTGATGTGTGTGTGTGTTTAGAAAGAGAAAGCCTAAAATTGAAGGAGAAATCAAGAAGAGAAAGAGAAGGGGAATTGATGCAGATAGAGAATTGAATTGGGCTTGAAAAGCTGTAATGGAGCCCCCATCATCTCCGTCAATCACCCTCCCTCTGTGAAGGCTAAAACCACAGCATCAGTAGGTCCCTCGCCGCCGTCTTCCATCTCCGGCATCCCCAAACTGACAGCTCCGACATCCCCAATTCTGGTGTGATCTCCAGCGGATCCTCTGTCGACGACGACGAGCTCAACGAAGACGACATTTTCTAGGTTTATATTCTGTCTTTTATAGCGCTTGAAAACCACAAACCTAGAGAAAGTGCTGGAATTGGAATTAACGCTCTTTGCTGGGTTGTTGTTGAGAGAGAGAGAAAGGGTTGAAGATGAAGATGAACCAGAAACTCAGAAAAGGAGACAAGAATGAACCACCATGAAATTTCATAAATGCCCTTAACCAAAGTCACTTGTTGTGCACATGACAGACTTAACGAAAAAATCCTAACGACATCCAACAAAAGGACTAAGCATGTCTAATTTTGGTATTCAAGGGAATGAAATTTGAAAAAAAATTGTTAAGAAACTAGTGGTGAAAAAGTCCATAGTCGAAAGAATAATGTTGTAATTAACCCAATATAGAACTAATTAATAACTATTGATTAGTTAAAGTTAAAAATTTCATTACTTAGTGGTAAGACCGTAAACTATACATCCAATTAATCAGTCCCCAATAATTTTGTAACCAAATTTTTTGCATCCTATTTTTTCAATTGTAGGATGCTGAGTTCCCATCCTCAGCTTACTTGTAATTTGGCTTTCATTGTTGCTATAGATGCAAAAGTACCACTAGAGTTTACTGTCAACTTTATTTTGGTCTCTCATGTTCAAGAATTGATGACTTCTAACACTTTGGATCTGTTTTCCTTGCAAGATTTAAAGATTTTATTTTTTGATTTTTCACTTGCTCTTTCTTTGACCCCACCAGCTTCTCTCTAGTTGTCTCTTACTTTTACTACAATCATTATAAAACAAACAAAAAAAAAATCAAAATTCAACCTTAAAATTACCATGCCCAACACACCCTGGTTCTTCATATAAGTCTATAACACCCGATTTCATGTTTATAGATAAAAACTTTCTTTTGTTTCTTCATAAATTTGAAAAGCATAAGATAATTGTACATGCTTGCCTCCCTTTTCCTTTTTTCTTTATGGCTTACTCAAGGGATCTTTCATAACCATTTCACACCCTTCTCTACCAAAAGAATTGCCAACAGTGTGTTTACCATTACAACCCTTTGCTACTTTTATTATGTTATCCCTGTGCCTAGCTATCAAAACTCCTAACCTTCTGGTTATTTCTTACTTTCTTGTGACAATATCTCATTTGTTTTGGAGTTGGTACAATAGTGATTCCGGATACTAAATGACCACAACAACAATCAAGGATTGCAGTTGTAGTCACTTGTTTTGACATGGTGACCAAGGGTGTGTTAGTGAGACCGTCAATGAAGCATGAAGAAATGATGTTGAAGAGTTGGTAATGGCTAGTTGGACGACGACGTCTCGCTAGTCAAGTTTTTTATTAATACATAAATTTGATATTGAAAACAAGCATCGACATCGTAAAATTGTGTTTTATGTGCAAATTGGCTGTTTTTTTTTTTTTCATCATAAATAACTAATTTATGGAGTGTAACGCATGGTAGTGATTGTCAACATTTAGACAAATGCAACCATTTTTGTTAGGGAAGGGATTGCACATTGTTAAACATGAGGGAGAAAGATGAAACCAACCACAAACTTGAGGTGTCAATTTCCAATTCAGAATCAATCAGATTGCATGAGCAATTAATTAATGGTCGAAAAGGAGTATCTAAAAAGGGATAAGATTCTGATGGTTTAGTGGTCATGAACTTTCCTTGGCATGAGGACATAGAATGTCTGACAAGTGAGCAACTCAGCTTCACACCTGTCGTCTCAAGAGCCATTCATTGAGTTTATTTTTACTTTTCTTTTGGTAGGTAAAGAATAATAATGATAATAATAAACCACCAAGCACCAAGAGTGTAGCTAGCCGAGTATTGTTTTAGCTTAGCAGTAGATCTTTAGAATTAAAATTAAAAGAATAATTTAAATTTTGTAGAGGTTAAATTGTTTATCTAATTCTAATTTTAAAAATTGACATTGAGTAGTCAAACATAGCATTAGTAGAAACATGGTAAAGTGAAATAAAATAATTAGAAAAATTATATTCATGTATTCGTTTGATTTAACATAAAATTTACATGAAAATGTGTTCTTAACTTTGTTCCGATACGCTAAATCCTACTACAATACAAGGGAAGGACACGAGTGACTTATAGATAAATAATTTCTGCAAAAAAATAGATGAGATGGTTATCGAAAAAATTTATATCAGCCAAATACAAATAAAATACAAAAAAATAAATATTGTACATATTTTTCAAACATGAGCGAAAGCTGAAAGGTCTTGTGGAGGGCCGGAGGCCTACTTAGATATGGAGGAAGAAGAAAATTGTGTTCGAAAAATTGTGTCTGAGTCCACTTTTATAATTGTTATTTTCTAAAGTTTACTCTTTTTTATTAAATTGCTAAAAAAACACTTTAATAGTTTTCTTTCTAAAATACCCTCAACAACATCGTTGCTTCAGATTTGAGGTTCGAATTGATGTATAAAGGATTTTATGTCGTTAATATAGTCTTCCCTCATGTTTGGGGATCAATTTTCATACATAGAACACGAATTTGATCACAATTTGATCAAATTCGAATTTTTTAAGTTCATCCCATTTTTCATTGTTCTTGAGCTGTTTTGACCACTTTAATCTATATTTTAAACTTCGAATTTGTTTAAAATCAATCACATACTGTTATTCTCACTTAGTACTATATTTGTGCACAATTTTTCTACCAAAAACCACTAGTTTTGAGCTCCAAATCGAGCTTGGCATTGTACTGTCCGAAAACAGAGGGAGATATTCTTGGACTGATTTTGGGACTTTAATCAATGATTTGAGTTTGAATTTTGTATAATATCAATATCATATTATTATAGGAAGTCAATATATGTTTGTATGTAAATTTTCCAACCAAAAATAACCATTTTAATCGATTTTGATCTGGCTAAAATTTTCTGGGTTCATGTTAGTATTTCGAGTTATAATTATTTAGTAAATGGACATCAGGATGCATAATTTTGGGCATCAAGATGCCTGAATTCTAAATTTTGGGCATTGAAATGCATAATTTAGGCATCGAGATTCTTGGAAAAGGGTGCTTGAATTTCTTGGGAAGAAGTTCAAAAGAGATGTTTACTTTTTGAGTTATGATAGTTAGAGTAAGACAGAAGTGGAGTGTGAAAGAGAGAGCTTAGAGAATTAAGTGGGACTGAGGAGAAAGACTTAGCAGAGTAATTCTTTCCCCAGGTTTCGGACAGCTCGCTAGGGCGAGCAACGGACAGCCCACTAAGGCGAGCAACAGCAATCTCAAATTTTCAATTGGCCCTTTTGTTCACTAAGGCGCGACGCGTGAAGGCTCGCTGGGGCGAGGTACGGCAGCTCAATTTTTTCATTTTGTTCCCTACTTACTAAGGTGTGCACCGATTTGTTTGCTAAGGCACACTGCCATGGTGCTTTGCGATACCCAATTATTGCATCGCGATGCTACAATTATTGTATTACGATGCACAAAAATAAATACTTATATTGGCATCGCGATACCTTGAGTTATTGATACACACGTATTTTTTTTTATTAATAGCATAATCGTCTTTTTGTCCCAAAAATATCTTTTTTCAATTTTTAAAAAAAATAAGTAAACTATAGCGATTACAAATGTTAAAAAAGGAACCCGCGTCTAATTCACCCAATTGTTTTCTAACTATGTTGGCCGATTACGTTGGACTAGGCAAAAGTTGGCCCAATTAATTGCACAGAAGCCCATAGCACTAGATCATTCTCTTGTCTTTAGCGACGTGGGTTGCTTCTCGACGGACACGAATCTGTTAGTTCGTTTTTCACTGGAGACCGGAGAGAGAGAGATGGCAGCTTCATCGTCGTCGGCAAGATTCGCGGCAGCGGCAGCGGCAGAGAAGTTGGGACCTTCATTGCGACGGCAAGCCCTAACACTATCGGAAGCGGCGGCAGAAAGGATACGGCAGCTGCTACAGCAGCGACAACGCCCTTTCCTCAAGCTCGGCGTCAAGGCTCGCGGCTGCAACGGCCTCTCCTATACCCTCAATTATGCAGGTTCATATTCATATTTTATACACCCCCTCTCTTTCATTTCCCTCCAAAATTACAACTCTTCTTTATGTGGATCACGCTGATCAATCGTCTTCAAATCTTACATATTCATAATTAAGCTCAGAGAGAGAGTAATTTTATATGTTAAAGCTAGTTTTGGTACGAAAAGATTGGCATGGAACGGAATGGGATTGGATCCTAGCCATTTGTTTCCACCATTCTTTTGCACCCTTGAATCCCAACTACAGCTGTTTTTTCCATTTTAAAAAATATACGTACTGTTGTTCGAAAAATATATAAGTTTGTTTGAAAAATACATAATGTTGTTCCAAAAATACATATTATTGTTCGAAACCCCTTGTTCCTTACAAATGGTTGGAACAAAGGGCTAGGCGCCATTCCCGAGTGTCTACTCATGAATGTCAATTTTTAAGTTTATATTACTAATTACTTTAAGTGTGCTTTGAGGGGATATGGTAGCCGGTTCCAAAGTTAAAATAGCATTGGATAGAATTATGACACTTTGGTGGCAAATCGTGCAATTTGTGGTGCATAATTGGCTGATAACTATGGTTTTCGTTTTTAATTATAAAAATAGCTTGTAAATAGAATTCAGGACACCTAACAGAAGAACTTTTAGAAATGTTAAAGGCAAAACCTTTGGATTTGTTGATACGAGTTTGGTAAAACTCTTTGGTTCAGGGGAAAGACCGCATGGATAATAGTTGATAGGGAATGAGAAAGGACGTAGAATGGATTATAGAATGTTTTCCAGGAAACGAGCGTCAATGACTTACTTTTAGTCTCAAATTCTTATATACATTACCTGATAATGAGGTTTCTTGAAGTCACTGGAAATGTTATATTCTTTTGATTCTATTTCTATCACAAACTTTTAGTAGAGTTGAGAGAGGGATGGGGGAGGGTGGTTTAGTTGGAGAAGGAGGGTGTATGTTGGGAGACTAAAACAATGTGTGTGTGTGTGTGTGTATGGTTTTTATAATTTCCTCTGTTTTGATAAGGTCATGTTGCGGTTAACATTCTGAAGTCTGAACAACCGTCCATTTTGGGTTGGCTTAGTTTCAGGCAAAAACAAACTCGGGGACAGTTGGGGACAACAATATGAATCAACCCATGTTTGAGCGGACAGTTTTGTATTTAAGCCTTTTCTTTTCTTCTGTTTTTCTTATTTTTTAACTTGAACAGTTCAAGTAAGTCATCCAACAAAGTTAGAAGTTATTGAGGTGGATCATTGTAAGAACATGACTGCATATGTGATGATTTTTGCTCTATGAGATTGTTGTACATATCTTTGTAGAGTTATCTTAGTTATTTAGCTTGGATTTTAAGTGTTCATCCTCTTTGGAGAATTTCATTGGGTAAAAGCATGGGCATCTTGCCTCAGCTCAACTCTTGGTCCCAATTTGGTGAGAACATTCTACAAGGGTAGGCACTTATTCAAATTTTTCGGGGCCAATTGAATCTAGTAAAATGATATTTGTATTTCTTGTCAAATTTTAAATTGTACACAATTTTGATAAAATGGTCGAAAACTATTACCAACTCTGAAGCTGCGTGATCAATTAGCAATTATAGGTTATTGAATTATACTAAAAACTACCAGTTACCAGCAAATTGCAATTTGAAGGAGTGTGAACAACAGAGGGACGAAAAAGGATCCTATCGAGAATTTATTTTTATTAATTTCAATCGACGCAAATCAGATCGCTATCCACACCAAACCAAGTTCCAGTCTTAGCCCTGTAATTCTGAGGCTAGTGTTCTCTTAGATGGTGCCGCTTATTGTGCTCTATTAGACCCACCATATTTTAATATTTATTTTTTGCTAAACTATGAAGCTAGGTTTTTTTTATCCTTTAATTTTTCCATCCATAAGCCTATGAAGCTAGGTTTGAATTAGTTGTATTGAGTGTATTTCTTGTCTTTTCTGTATGGCCATGAAGAAGATCTAAATTCTGACTAGTGATGTGGATACGCATGTATCTCCTCTTCTCAAGAGGAGGAATGATGCGGAGCTAAATCTTGACTGCATCAAACTTGGATTAGTCATAGAGTTCATGCAGCATTTGAAAAATAATTATTGTTGTTTAGATCAACTCTTTTAGCGTAGTGATTTCCTTCCAGAATGGTTTTTGTAATCCTTCTGTTTCCTCTTAATTAAAGTTGTATGGAATGCCAGTTATTTCGAAATGTACCTTTATGCAAGAAAGTCTTGCCCCAACTCCCAATTACTAGGGTTTGCTGATGTAAAATTGTACCTTCAGTTACTCGGGTGATTACTTGCGTTCTGCTTGGTAACCATTTTCCAAATGTTTAAGTTCTTTATTATTCATCGTCTCCTTATCTTGAATCCTTCATACCAATAATAGTCAGTAAACTCTGTTTCTTTTTTCTTTTTTTTTTTCATCAGCCTTGTCTTTAATCTTGTTAATATTCAATTAGAAACTCTGCCTGTCCTTCCCATTCATCCTTCGACATTGGGTATGTCCATGTTATGTAACACAATTATCTAAAAGCTTATGCTGACTGAGAGGTGCCCCAACTATGTATATCATGGCTTTAACACTCCCCCTCACATACAAGCTGCTCTTATATTGAGAGATAATCTGGACTGCATCGGTAGGTGCATCACAAACCTTGATTGATAATCGTTAATTCTTATGAGGTATCTCATCTCTGTTAAAAAAATCTTTTTTACAGTTGTTTCAGCTTAAATGCTGAAATTATTAGTTGAATAAAGTTCCTGACATGCTGATGTCTTAAATTTACAGATGAGAAAGGGAAATTTGATGAGTTGATAGAGGACAAGGGTGTGAAGATATTGATCGATCCGAAGGCCCTTATGCATGTTATTGGTACCAAGATGGATTATGTTGATGACAAACTTAGGTACGTGCAAAATTTAGCGTTGCTGTTCTAGTCGTTTAAGATTCATTGGAATATTCCCTTATGCATTTGGAAGATTTCATGTAAGATGGGCATTCCTAATGGAAAACATTTCATAACTAGATCCTTAAGAAGTATCCTGGGGCGTTACCTTGACCCAGATTTTGTTTAAGGAGAGTGCTTCAACCTATTGATAGTTTGGTTTCTTGTGAATACGGTGTCTGTCCTCTCTTTTTAGTTGCTGAAAGTAGTCATACTTGAAGTCTCTGAACTTGAAGTCATGGCCTGAGTTTTTGGTTCTGAGATTTAGCAAGTTTTCATAAGCAAGTGAACTCGAAAGAAAGAGCCTGTAAAAAGTTTTATTCTGTTTTCTGATGTTGTTTTGTTTGTGATGGTTCTAACATCTGTGTCTGGTTCTTGGAGCAGATCGGAATTCATCTTTATCAATCCCAACTCCAAAGGGCAGTGTGGTTGTGGGGAGTCTTTTATGACAACAAGCAGCGCGGAACCTGCCAAGGGTGGTGGTAGTTCACAATCATAAATCAATCCTAGTTTGCACTTAGCTCAGTCTGCATTTCAAGTCAGTCTGAGATTGAATAGGTCTCTTAATTGCAAGCATGACACGATCTAAAGTCTAGAAGGGCCAGTGATTACTTATCACCTTGATCAGCTAGTTTTAGGAATTGCAGGGAGTTAATAACACCGGCCCCAGAACCACCACCCACCTACTGAGCGAGGGTGAGAGAGAGTTTGTGAAGTCATGTTCTTTTGGTTGTACTTGTAGCTACAATGCTTGACTGTTGTAAGTAATTAGAAAGAATATATTTACTGCCTGTGATGCTTATTCTGATAAGAATTGTGTGAACTAGTACCCCAGCAGTCATCTCTGAATCCATATCTCGTGCTAATTTCCTAGCTATTTTATGTTTGTGCTGTAGACTGGTATTTCAACGACAGTGATCGAAACTTCAAATATAAGTGCAAGCACAAGGCTAGATATTTTAACGTTGCAACAAAGACATGATAGAATCATAGAACAGAATCTGACTCACATCACCTATGCCAAATTGACTGAATATATATGTTTCTGCAGTCCAGGCCAACCAGTTTCTGCTGATTCTGCAAAGTCTCCGTTGGCCATATGCATGGAATATTCTGTCATTCTATGACATTTCGCCAGTAGACCAATAACTTTGTAGTATTTAAAAAGAACTCCCAGAAATGGGATAATGTCAAGCTACGTAACAAGAAGCAAACAACGCCATGAAACTCAGCAATCGTGTCGTTTCTCAACAAGTCAGTAAGCTTAACACGACTTTACGACTCTGGCTAATTATTTCAACATTATCTGGATAGAAATTTCTATTCATATAAATGAATTCTATTTGAAACATTAGCTCCATTCAAACAAAAAAAAAATTGCAACATGGACTCTTATCAGCATAAAAGAAACGAAAAACAAGGAAATAACATGCCAAAGCAATATACAGAGAGAAACAAGGCCATACTAGTAGTATGTACTATTCAGCCATATTACTTGACTTCCTCCTGAAAGCCCGATGACTGCCCAAAGCAAGAATCAAGGCTTCCGATCACCCTTGCGGACCTCCTGAAATTTACCTACCATCTTCACCTCATGGGACGTTCTACCCAAATTTGTTGCATGGTGGAACAAAGCCTAAAAGGCCAGTCCGCACAAAAATATGAAAGAGGAAAACATATACGGGATAGCAGCAAGTTAGGGTATATTATTTATACCAACACAGGATTACAAGCATGTCTCAATATTTGGCAACTTCATGCATAAAATTTCATGTTCTTCTGGGCTAAAGTATGATGAGTAGAAATGAAACTAGTATCAATGGTACAATTTTCTTTATGAACAGGTTCTGAAAGTAAAGAATTGTTAGCCTTTGCTATCTGACACATCCAATTAACAGAGTCCAGAAGCATTGGACAAAATTCCAGAATTTACAGCACTGCCTAAGTACTTTTTGGAGGAGATAATCGGTGCTTAGACCATTCTTCCAAGGCTTTTCGGTGCAGAGCATTCATTCGAATATAAGGACGTCTTTCTCGTATTAATTTCTCAGCAATTTTCCAATCTTCAGCCACACCTAGAGCTACCAATAGCGCACACATCACAGCAACACTTCGTCCATGCCCTGGAGAAAGTGACATAAAATGGATCAGAGCTGTGCTTTATTACTAGCATAAGATGGTCTGTATTTTTCAGAAAACATGCGATTCCAGTCAAGAAATGGTAAAGTGATTCCACTTAATTCAAATAATCCAATGTCAGAATAAAATATGATAAGATAAAGAAAGCAGTGGCTCGGTGCAATCAACTATAGTTTGCTTAACCGCCTGGAGATGCTGGAACAGGAAATTTCATATGGTCGTGCCACATGACAAGAAGGATTCTACGTGAACCATCATATAGAAGGATATCATTTGTGTATGGACTGCTTTGCCTACTTTCCTTCACAACTGCTCTCTGTATCCTCCATCAACAATCAAGGGAGAAAATGACATGCGCACATCCAGAAAATGCACAAAGTATGTAGCATCCTCTACAGTTTTGGTTTTAAATTGTGGTAAAGCTGAGATAAAATATTGATATCTTACTTGTTGCATTTCTGCTAGCATCAACAAAATAATAATACTAACAGTTTTATGCACCAGTACCGAATCCCCCTAGAAGGGAAGCATCATTAGAAATCTGGATGTTCCAGGCAGGTCAACTATAAAGGCTCTTGGAATGTTATATGTGAAAAGGCATATCCGTGCGCCAACCCATGGCCATTAAAGCTTGTATCTTATAAGTGAAATAAAAAGTACAAGTAAAACAAAGGACCAAAGAAATCACGCAACAGTTTAAGCCAACGGACACATAAGATTGGCATATCTCAGGGTGAAATAAATCACTTCTCAAGACAAAAGACGCGAAAGAGCTGTTCACTTTGTTGATAGAATAAATGAATATATATATATATATATATATATATATATATATAACCTAGATGAACGTATAAGCTATCTTTGATAGCAAGTATTAGGCTCTTTCTAGATCACAGGAAGTAAGAGAAGCAACTCTGAAGCACCAAAACACCATGATGGCCTCCATGGCGGTATCCGATACACTTAGGATACGGATACTAGGAATACGTCTGGGAGCGTATTGGATACATTCCGTACATTTCCAGATATTAATATTTAATTTTTCTGCTTGGATATGTCGGAGATACGAATGGGATACACCGGTGATACGTCGGGATCGAAATTATAATTTCTCATTCTTTAAAGCAAGGGTTCTATGCAAATAACACAAGTTAAGTGATATTTATAACTAAGACATATTAGATGATCTTTCAAAAAATTAGACCACAAAATCGGCGGCATGCCACAGAGCGCGCGGCGGCATGCCACAGTGCACGCGGCGGCATGCCAAAGTGCGCACGATGGCATGCCAAAGTGCGCAAGTCGGCATGCCACGACGCCGATGCCGGCATGCATGCCACCCACGACGCGGATGCAGGCATGCATGCATGCCGGGGGATAAAATGATCAACATTATTATATCTTTCTATTTCTTTTTTCTTTTTTTGGGTACACTATTTCTTTCTACTTAGTATCTCTTCCTTCTCATTTTCTTTTTCCCTTTTCAAATACATTTTCTTAGAAATGTTGCCCAAACGGCTAACCCTTTTTCTTTTTCAAATATATTCTTATTATTTCTAAGCATCTCTCTCCTCATCCGTTTTTCGAACTACTGTTCCTTTAATGTATTGCCAATTGGATTTTCAATAGTTTTGAAAATGGAAATATTTTCCTGGAAGACATATTGTGCTACTTTTTACTAGATGACATGTAAGAAGTGAAAAGTAATATTTCGTTATAACGTACTTATCTACATTTTTCCTAGGCGAATCATTAAGGGATGAAATGTAACATGATTTTTACATTAAAAATTGTTTTATCCTTGCCGCTACCTGTATCCTATATTTTTGGATTTTTATGTATCGCACCCGTATCCTGAACGTGTATCAATGCTTCATAGGAAGCCAGTTCTTGTGTGTAACATTTCGTTATATGAATAAGCCAGCTTTGATAGTAAGTTTTAGGCTCTTTCTAGATCTCAGGAAGTAAGGGAAGCCTGTTTTTGCGCGTAACATTTCCTTCCTTACATGATCTTAATGGAACCACAAACTATCCTTTTCTGTTTTTTTTTTTACCACAAGCTATCTTTTGGTAACATAGAAATTCACAAGATTGAAGTTCAAATATCAATATATATTCATTTTATAATAACAGTAGAAAACATACGAGAACAGATTATTCATTCTTTTTCTTGTATGTGCGGAAGCCAGAAAGAAAAGAAACAAAACCTAAACTAAGTCCTAGGAAAAACTAGTCCAACCGAATCCGCATAGAGGTTCCACTTAATGTCTTCAGCAGGCTCAGTGATTCAAACAAGTGGAAGATCATGCTCAGCCCCTTTGTTAGCCAAGACTATTGGTTACTAAACTTACATGATATAATCTAAACAAAGGATGAGATGCAATAGCAGATATGCTTGCTATCACTTTGACCAACTAAACTGCCATGAATACTGAAACCCAAGGAAGATAAGGAAAAATGTGCTATTATCTAAATTTATTAAAGAGAAATGAACAAGGAGGCCTCATATAGTTTGTCAAAGTTGATGGCCACGGTGTCACTAAGAATTTAGGATTCAAAGTGGTGAAATGACAGAACAATAACTTAGGCAACTGAAGTAGCGAATGAGATGTTCGCTGCTGCTTGAGCTTTCCAATTTGATGAAACTAAAGGAACAATTCATGAAAACTAATGCAGCATCAAGTCTCTTTTCCTTAACAATATCATGGGCTTATTATTGACACTAAGATATTTCATTAAATATTTTGGGGCATCATGAAACTTAAGGAAAGCTTCAGACACAAAGTCCACTGAGCTTAAGCCAAAAACAGCATAAGAAGGTTTCATTTGTGATTGATTTGTGAGGTGGATTTATACTAAGTGTAAGACTTTCTGAGAGAAATGTATACGCTCAGATCATGTCCTTGAATCACCACCAAAAAATTACAAAATTCTATTCTAGGATAATCAAAACATATGGAGGTAAGAGTTTCTTTCATGAAGTACGTAATAAACCAGCCGACTAAAGATACATAAAGTGGTCCATGATATGTTGAGGCTCCTTCTATTGAGGATCCTCAGCTTGGCCATATTGCTTGTTGGCACCAGTGTCCTAAGTGACAATTATTCTCATAAATGCTTTTAGAGCTAAAACGCTTGAAATAAATTTTGAGGGGGTCAAGTGCCACCGCAGAAACTTATAAGGTTGGAAATGAAATGCAAAGCTGCAAAGTGAAATGCTGAAAAGAATGCCGGCTAACTATGCTAGTTAATCTTCTCCTTAATTTTTTGTTTTATAAGTAATCTTCTCCTTAATATCACCTAAAAGAAATACACATTTGCCCCCAAGGTGCTGAACAGCAGATCACCCAACCATTTATTTCCCCACAGTGTCAAGATCTTGTGCTTACATCTTATGCCCCATGAAGCCATTGGTAAAAATATTCCATAACCAGGCTTGAACTTCTAATAGGAAGAGTGGACTTTCATACACCTACCGTACCACAAATACAAGCAAACACATACTTGGAGATTGTGGCGAAAAAAGGATAGCATTAAAGGACTGGGAGACAAGTGCCTAGACTCAGCATTAATCATCATTAGCTCCGATAAAAAGTAAGAACTTCGACTGCTCTACACTTATCTAGGGCTTCTGTTAAGTTTTCAGCTCAAAAGTTCCAAGGTTGAACCTGCTGGAATTTAAAATAGCCCCTTCCGCTTCATCCTTGTCACCAAGACAAATTATGGAAACTACTTTCATGAAGACAGAGTCACACATTCTACAAAACAACATAGTAATACAAAATTATTCCTTGTATTTGTTGACGAGAGAACCATTCTGTGGTTATTGTTGTTCATGTTACTTCAGCTGTATATATTCCAATTATAACCAATAGCAATGCAAGTGGCCAAAAAATAATACAGATAGACAACTTTGTCCAAGACCTCGCATTTTGTGAAGCTTTATCTCTGCCACTAGGCCACCCACTAGGATTCTAAGATAAGCTCCTAAATGTAAGTATCAGATAAAATAGAAACGAAAACACATAAGTCAAAGGTGTAAGAGTGGTCTGTACTGTTTTCTGAGGTTAAAACTTAAGAGCCTAGTGAAGAGTGGGCTGCACATAAACTTAATAAATAAATAAATGGTTTAAAAAGACTCTTCCAAGGGATTAGGCATCAAAATCAAAAAATATATGGACAGCCCCAGTATAGGCTGAAATATAGGAGTACATAAATGAAAACAGAACATTAAACAAGAACAAGTAAATGATATACACCAACAAAAGCATCATATATTAACCAAAAGAGAAATGCTAATAAGCAATCAAAACAATGTGTTCAAGGTTCAAATCCATACCATATGCACAATGCACGAAGATGGGTATATTCTGAGCTCTCTTTCGACAAGCCCACTTGACAGCAGACTCAATCGCACCCGGGTCAGGCGATCGAGTATCCCAAGTAGGAACACACATATAAGCATGCCCAGAAACTTGCAAATTCCTAGGCAACTCACAAGTACAATCAATAATAGCAGGGTTACCAGGGGGCAACTTATCCAATGAAGAAGGCCAACCACCAACATACAAACCCTCACTCACTTCACTGTAAGGGGCTTCCCCACTTGTCAATCTCCGCAAAGCCGAAAACCCGCGGACGAAGAACAAGTAAGGGCTGAAGATGAATAGTGACCAAATTGGGAAAGACCCATCAGTGTTCTTGCCCAATAACATGGGGAGATTGATTAAAGGGTGGGCAGCGATTGAAACCAAGAAGGATACTAAGGATGCATATAGAAATGGTACTGAAAGTAATGTGAAGCCCAGGTTTCTGAGGAATGCGAAGAGCAAGAAAAGTGTTATTGCCTTGATTGCTATCAAGACTGATAATCCTACACCCATTTTAGTGGGGATTGAATGGAGGCGTTGGAGATTTAAAATGGGTTTTAAGTGAAGAAGATCTAACAAGGGGAAGAACAAAGATTTGATGATTGGGAAGGTATATCAGTATATGTTTCGAGCATTGCGGATCAAGTGAAAGTTATACACTTCTTACTTTTCTGGAAGCCACGGATATTTTTGGCATATTTTATACCCATAAATACTTAAAATTAAAGAAATTAATGAGAATATTTAATTGAGAGGTTACGCTCCCTTGGTATTCTACGAGACAAATGGTATTACGAGGTAAAAATTATTTCCTCCGTTCATAAATTATTGTCTTTTTTTTTTATTTTAGAATAATTATTTTGTTTAAAAGTTTTTTTAGGATATTATTTTTACCATTTTACCTTTACGTTTTTCCTACTTTAATTATGGACCACATATACATAGACATTAAAAAAAATTACACATTATATCAATATTAATAATCAAGTCAATTTTTTTTTGTAATCCGTGTACCAAGTCAAAAAAAACAATAATTAAGGGATGGAGGGAGTATATTATTTCTGCAAGCTTTAATGTGTTGGATGATTTTAATATAAATCTTGATATTTAAATGTTACTAAGGTCGTGATAAAAAAAATAACAAATTTGATTTAACGGTATAAAGATTTGAGTAAATTTGATCTGGCGATATGAATGCCAAAATTGATATAATTACCACCAACTCGAGCTCATAATATCAAACATCATTGTATAAATCCTATTAACATGTATTCCCTTCATCCCGGTTGATAAGATACATATTGAATCAATATTTGAGGAAAATTTAGTTATCTTTTCAAAAATTATAAAACACGTGAATTATAATACTTGTAATGGAGTTTCCAAAGATTATGATTTTATTTTTTCTAACTAAATGAAAATATGTTATATATCTATTCAATAAAATTGACCAATAAAATGAAGTAAACCTCTTTAACAACAGAGATAATATTTTTTGAATGAATAATATCACTAGATCTAATTTATAAACTTCACAATAAAAAGGTGAGCATATGGGGCAATGCAAATAACACCACACTTTTTAATTAAAGCACTCTATTTATATTGTTAATTCACTTGTACGCAATGTTTTCCTTATTCAATATTTGTAGAATATTTTAGAGGAAAAGTAAATAGCTAAAAGCATATCTTGATATCAAATATATTCATATTCATGCATATAGAGGTGCATATTCACTAATATTGTCAGAACATAAATAGTTCTCAATATTTTGCAACCAAACTCAATCTCAAAATTTTGAAACCGGATCAAGATTTGCTTTCTGTTGACAAATTCGTTCCTCTTTGATTGCTTTCACGATCAAACTTATTATTGGACTCCTCTTCAACCCGATCACAACTTGGCTTGGGTGGCACTCCACCTCCATGAGACGAGTGTTGTTGCCTCTCTCTAGTAGTAATAACTCGTTGCATTACTTCCGCGAACCATTTCACCTTGTGATCAGTTCCATTGCCTGAATTTTGTTTATTGTCAAAATATCTTCCACCGCTCTCAGCTACAAAATTTGGCTCATCTTGCCCTACCTTACACTTGTGAAGTCTCTCGTACTTCATATCTAGCATTCCGAGAGAGAGAGAGAGAGAGAGAGAGAGAGAGAGAGAGAGAGAGAGAGAGAGAGTGTGTGTGTGTGTGTGTGTGTGTGTGAGATGCAATTTATAACTAGATTTGGTGCAAAGACAAAGGAAAGGACAATATAGATAGTTGAGAGAGAAATGTATGTGCAGATGGGGTGGTTGTACCTTTCACATTGGCGGGGTGGCAACTTTAATTGGTTTTTCTAATTAATACTATTATACGAATCACGAAAGGTGATTAGATAATGTTGTTAATTTGTTATATGGAGTATTTGTTAACTAACCATATATGGTATATATGGTGATCATGTTGAGGCCAATTAATTAATTAAAGCGGGCAGCATGCAACAAATTCTAGCCATCAACTTATTAATAATAATTCATGGATGATATATGTAACCATAAGGTTAATTGGTAGACTTTACCTAATATTAATAAGTAAAAATGGCGTCTTCATTTTATTTTATTTTATTTTGAGATGTAGTAATAACTATAAAAGCTTTTCTTTATTAGTAAAAGTTGGATACAGTTCAAAAAATAAATGAGAAAAAGTAATTGAATACAGTTGGAAAAGAAATACTAAGAAAAAGTAGGAATAGGCAGTTGAAAAAGAGTTCAAAGCTGTTAAAAAGCTCAACTCCCTTTAACATGGGGTGGTATAAATGAAAAATATAATAATAATAATAATAATAATAAATAATAATCTCTACTCCTATATATAATTTTGTTATAGCAAATTTTAGACATGTTTGATGGATACTAATGGACTTGGCTCCTCTAGGTTTTAAAATTTCCTCAATTTTCTTCATGTATATAAGTATATTGGATGTTTGTTCAGCAAGCATGATTGACATGTTCTAGTAATACAATGATGCATTAAATGAAGGGCAAACTCCACAAATCATCCTCAACCTTTTTTGGGTTTTTGAGAATTGGTCCCTGTACTGAAATTTAAAAAAATTAAATTCTTGTACTTTAAAAAAAATGCAATTGATTCTTCCATCCAATTTCGTTAATTTTTTACCGTTAAATACCTACATGTGTGTCTCACGTGTTTTAGCATGAGGGTAAATTGGTTCATACATTCTTTTATTTTGCATAGACAAAAATATCCTTAATTTTTTTTTAATTTTTTAAAGCTACGGAAGAGTACTATTATAATTAACTAAATCTAATTTTTACACCCTTGTTTGCCCAATTCCTACCCTTTGTTTCGTCTTCTCTTCTTGTCCAAATTAATGGTGTCAAATTCATCAATTGTCCAACAACTACGATGGAGGTGGCTTTCTTCCACTTTAATAATCCAGATTTACAAGAGAGAACTCAAAATTTAAACTTCAAATCAAACTCAATTCATTCATTTACTCTCTCTCTCTCTCTCTCTCTCTCTCTCTCTCTCTCTCTAAAAACATACACTAGAGTTGGAAATGGAGGAGGTAACCACGATCATTAAATCAAGTTTGATTCAACCAATTGATTCACAACCCATTTCAAGATTGAGCACTAATTGATTCAAAGAACAAAAATTGAAACATTTTGCATTTGGATTTCTTCAACAAACCCACTTGAACAGACCAAAATTGTAAAATTTTAATAAACTCAGTCTTGTAAAATTTTAATAAACTCAGTTGAACAATCGGAGAAATGGGTGGGTGCGAAGAAGATAGATATCTGCTCAAAACCAAATTAAAAATCGAAACCCAGTTCAAAATTGTTCGATTTCTGAAATTTTGACAGCTATTTCTCTCCGGCAATAGAGGGAAATCGCCTGGCTTTACTTGACTTTCGCAGGAGGTTCGTTCAGTCCTTGGGGTGCTTAGTTCGCAGGAGGTTCGCAAGGCTTTACTTGACTTCTGTCATTGGGATTAGGCTGCAAGTTGAGAAAGAGTCTGGTTTGATAGAACCAGGATTTGCACCTTCTCTGTCAAGCGAAACCCTAATAGCGGAATGAGGAATCAAATTGGGAACAACGCTGCTAAAATGGAATATGTGTTGGTCGATTTGGCGATCTACTAATTTTCGTTCAATGGATTTGACAATTTGGTAAATTTGACGATTATTGGCTCTCGTTCAAGCTTTATTTTCTCGATTGGTGGAGAAAGAGGACAGTCAGAGAGAGGTCCTTGGTACTGCCTTCCACTCCTCGTGATGGGGGCGGCAATGATGGATGAAAAAGGGCAGTAATAATGGTGGGTGAAAAAGGGTTAACAGAGACCTTGTAATTTTAGGCATAAAATGACCATTTTATCCTTGCTAAAAGTCACATGAGGAACATGTGATCAAACTTAACGACTAAAAATTGGATGGAATTGGATGGAGGGACCAACCCCAAAAATGAATGAGTACAGGGATCATTTAGGCCATCTCCAATGCAAAACACCATATTTGGTGCAGAACCATTATTTCAATTCCAACTCATTACAACAAAAAAAATATTCTTTAGCATATTCGATTTTCATTTCTTTTAATTTATTTATCAAATGTATATTAATTTTCTACTAACCTTTTTAATAGTAATTATTAAGATTGCGCAATTAATAGTTTAGTATATTTTAATAATTGTATCTTTATAATATTATTTAGGTAATTAATAATATTTAAATATTAGTAATTTTGTAATTAAATTTATTATATAATTTGATTGGCATACAAGTACTTGAAAATACCATAAAATCATAACAATCAGTA
The DNA here is from genome assembly GCA_016624345.1 of Platycodon grandiflorus. Taxonomy (NCBI): domain Eukaryota; kingdom Viridiplantae; phylum Streptophyta; class Magnoliopsida; order Asterales; family Campanulaceae; genus Platycodon; species Platycodon grandiflorus. Next base: position 8,577,565 of record CM028368.1, read on the forward strand.
AAAAATAATATATTGATAACAAAATACCATGAAATTTTAATTTTTAAATAATTTAGTATGGTTCATTATTTATTTTATTTATTGATAATATATACAAAATAATATACTAAAGGTTAATTAATTATAAATTATTGAATTTATAATGTTCAATATTTTAAATAAATCATATAATTAATAATTAATAAATAGTTATAATATATAAAAAAATTATTAATTAAATTAAAATACTTTTATATTAATAATATCATATTATTAATATTTATTAATAATTTTTAGCATTTAATAATTAATTAAAAATTAATAAATTACATGGGACCCACCAACACCAAATTTGGTGTTGCCGAATAGTGTTACACCACACCAAATTTGGTATAACATCATTCACCACACCAAAATAGTGTGGGTTTTGGTGTATGCATTGGAGAAGAAATGGTGTAGAAACTACAACGAAATGGTGGGATTGTGATACATTGGAGATGCCCTGAGGTCACTAAAGGACCACTGGCAAAAGGGACAAAAAGTACAAGGACCAATTGTGGAGATTGCCCATTGAAAAATGGCAAAATGAAGAGAAACACTTTTTTTTTTTTTTGCAAAGATGAGGCATTGATATTCTGGCGAGAAGCCTTCCTTGTCTTGGAACTTGGCCATCACATTGTCGATTGTGTTCGATGATTCAACCTGTACGGTTATGATCTTGCTCATCAAGGTCTTCATGAAAATTTGCATCTTTGTAGCGGCTTGAAAAATAAAGACAGGAACGAGTTGTTGCAATTTGTTTGGTTGCGCTATAGCCATTTGGGTAATGTGTAGACATAGAAAGAGAGTTAGGTTAAGCTTTTAATTCACCTTCTATTTTTCAATCTAACACTTAACCCTTCATATTATTATATTCTCATGATTTTCCTGTAATGCCCTTAAAAATGTAGTTATATGTAGTGTACATGCCTACTTAACGAACTTAGCAATAACTTTAACTACAAAATAATTGCTGATGAACAAAAAAAATTACTCCCTCTGTTCTAGGTAAAAAATAAACTTTTGATCTTTTGGGTCAATTTAGTTAAGATTTTATCAATAATTTACATAAATTTATTTAATTTTACAAAATTATAAAAATTGTAATATATAGTATTTTTAACGTAGTTATCGATTAATAAAACTTTAGTTCCTAAAATATAAATAAAATATGTAAAATTTTAATTTAATTTAGTCATATATTAATTTTTAAAAGTGAAAAGTGAGCCATATACCTTAAACACGCGGGAGTAATTTTAGTTGAATGGTCAACTTGAGACAAAAACATATTGTGCTATTTTGGCGGGTAAGACGGCAGACCCGAACCAGGCCAACTAGAGCCTAGTAAGAAATTTGCAGTCATCTCTCTCTCGATCGACAATGGAATTAGAGAAGGGAGTCCGAAGATGGTTAGTTAACACATCCCAATGGAACCCATCACCCAATGAATTCTCCTTCGCCATGTCTTTCCTACCTCACCATGAACACTCCTCAATCACCAGGTTTTTCCATGCTAACTTAATTTTATTATGATTATTACTATAAACTATGTTAATGCCAATAATTTCTTCTATGATTATTAAGATTGAGTTATAAATTTTTGTTTTTTTGAAAAAAAAATTTTTTTGATTGGTTAGGTTTGTGAGAATAGAAGATCGAAAGCGGGCGCTGGTCAGCCGGCTGCTGCAGTATGCACTTGTACATGAAGTTTTGGCTATCCCCTTTGACGAAATTATCATTCGTCGAACTCTTGAGGGCAAACCTTATCTGGTTAGTTCTTCGAACTGATTTCTTTATTGTAGTAATTATCTCATTTTTGTGTTTTATTTTTTTATTTAACTTTGATTTTCCATTTATTCGTCAATTCTAAGTTGGGTGTGTCCTTGTTTGGTGTTTTTGCGGGGGTATTTTTCCCAATTTAAGGAAGTATATGAAGATTGGAAAAAAAAAAAAGATTTTAATTTAACATTTTCATGTCGACTTTAGTTTCAAAGTAGTGATAAGGAGGAGTAGTTTGTAAGTGATTGCCCCTTTAGTGAGAGTATTATTCTAAAAATCATGCTTGGAATTTCTTTGATATATAAAATTCACCCACATATTTGAAATAAAATAAGTTGATACCACTACACAATAACTATATCTGTTACTCCCTCCATCCCCTAAAAGAAGTCACATTTGAAGATTCAAACTTTTTAACATTGTACTTTTACGTCTATATGTTTTCTTTAAATTGCACTAAAATTGGAGTATCTTTTTATTGTATGCAAGACAAATATCTTCTGTTTTTTTTTGAAAAGAAACCATTGAAAAAAGAATGGAAATTTATGGCTTATTTTATAGAAATAGGATTCTTTGTTCAGAACAAGCTAAAATGAAAAGTATGGCTCATTTTTTGGACGAAGGTAGTATAATGGTTACTTCATGGGTACTACAGTAATTAGTACCTCTAGAAGATTTGACTTTTTAGACGTGGACTCTTTGAGAGGAGGGAGTACATAAGAAAGGGAGCAAAAAATTAGAGGGAGGATAGGATTTGATGTGATTATATCTGAATGGCAAACAGGTATAATTACAGATTTTCTGCTTCTTCTTATCTTTTACCCTTTCAAGTTAAGATTAGTGTTTCACCACTAGCAATCAGGAATGACATTAGATTTCTTGTCTGTCTACTCTTTTCTTAAGGTTGAAATTTTGTATATTCTGCTAGGATATAGTAATATTTCCATGCCATTGCTTTAGTATTGTACTCGTTGTGCATATCTTGGTCACGTGCTGTATTTACGTTCTATAGATCGTTAATCAAGCATGTTTTTGTGGCACTGAGCAAGCATGGAACAAGTTTTTGGTAGGATCGACAATGAATCTATGCTGTCGCTCTAAGTTTACAGTAGTTTGACAGTTATGCCCAAATGTGTAATCCTGCCAAATTTCCTCGTTCACTTCATAAAGAATTCCAATTCTGCCACCCTATCTCCAACTTCTTCATTAAGCAAACATTAGTTAATTATGCGTTTGATATGAATCTATCACAGTAATAGCATTTTTGATTCTTTTTAATTACAGTGGAGTTTTAAAATGTAGGCAGTGGGCAGTAGGCTTTTGTTTATATAAGAGACCAGGGATGCAAAGCAGCCTTAATGATTCGTAAAAGAATGCACCATAGCCTTAGAAAGACAAAGAGATGCGAGTTTTTGTTAATTCATATAATTAGCATAAGAAGCTTTCCATGCTATCGGGATGAATACATTCCAACCTCAACAACTCAATCATATAATGAATCAAAAGTAGTAAATTGGCAATTTCGATCACTTTAGAATGGAAACCTAAGTTTTCGACAATGTTGACCTATATAAAACTTTTGCATATCTGATCATATAATATCATGTGTGTATTGTCTCTTTAGGAGCGGAATAAGGAGAATGTGGAATTCCCAAATTTTAATTTTAATGCATCCCATCATGGTGACTATGTGGCCATCGCTTCTGAACCAATGTGCCTTGTGGGATTGGATGTCGTCTCTCACTTTATTCCCGGGAAAGAAACAGTTTCAGAATTTATTCAGAGTTTCTCTTCATACTTCTCAAGTTCAGAATGGCAAAAGATTGTCAATGCTGGCACCCCTGATGACGTATTGGATGAGTTTTACAGGTGAAACTCTTTTATTTGTCTTTTAATGGGAAATTACTCAATCGCCACTAAGGGGATCAATTTTGTTATTTTTATCGTCCCCATTTTCACTCTGAATCTTCAGAACTTCTGTTGCTTTATTTGACCACCTAGTAGACGGAGGGAATCAAATCTATTTAACAAACATTTCCACTTAAGAATTTGCAAAATATCAGGTACGGAGGTACCACTTAAGAATTGATGATTTATCCAAATGTTTTTTTCCTTTTTGTGCCATGGCTTCCATCACTAGCTCTTCTTTTATTCCATTACCAACTCACTTAGTTTCTGTAAAGAACATTTCTTCTTGCAAGAGTCACTATTTGAAATTTATGATTAAACGTCGGAGTGGCCCTCATATATTGAGTAAACAAGATGATATTAGATATTTTTATAATGATTATCCCTAGGGGATCTACATATTCCATATATATATATATATATATATATATATATATATATATATGAGAGAGAGAGAGAGTGAGTGAGACGAACTAGTGTGTGTCTGTGTGTAATTTTCTTCAAATAAAGAGGGTTTTTTCCTATACTATCACCTATATTTTATAAAAAGAGTGAAAATGTAAATTCCCAAAACTAAAGGGGCCATTTTTTCCTTATGTTCAATTATAGATTCACCCTCGGTCAAAATTTGATTCGTTCAATAATGGTGAGAAGAGGCAATGCTCTGAACATCCCTTATGTGGTTGCAGAGCTCTGGTTTTGATTTGGCTTATCTAATGTAAGGTGACCTGAATACTTTGCATGCACTGGTCGATGAATTCTTGCAAGAAAGAACTCTTCTTATATAACCTTGTTGCAGTGCTAGGTCTTGAGTGCCTGTCTATTCAAGTTTCAGCGCCAGAAACCAAACTAGGATGCCTCTTCAAATATCATGCCAAGGTTTTTAAATGTCTCAAAAACTTGTCTCTATCCTTTGCCCTTAAAAGTTAAAAGTAAACCCACAAAAGTCTGGCCAATCTTCATGGTGCCCTCTTCCTTTTCTGTTCTTTATTTACTCTTAATAGTGAATGCCATGCCCCCTTCTTTTTCTGTTCTTTTGTAGTTAAAGAAGTTGGTTTGGTGCTTTTAGTGTGTGTTATAGATATAATAACATTCCAGTAGACAATTTTATAAACTACTCACATGACAAGCTCATGCCAGGCTGACGAATGTTCAAAACTTGGACAGATATTGGTGCCTGAAGGAAGCATTCGTCAAGGCGTTGGGAACTGGAGTAGGGGATAGATTAGATCGGATGGAATTCCATCACAGTAACTGGACAGGTATTTTTGTTAAAGTTGATGGGATCGAATTGAATGATTGGAAATTTTGGCTTTTTGAGCTTGAAGGAAGGCATTCGGTTAGCTTTTTACTCGGTTTCCTCTAATTCCTTTCAGTATTCCACTATCTTTGCATTTCTGTACAATGAAATTGTGAAAAAGTTTTGATGCTGCTTGATGCATGATTTTGACTGCAATATTTTGCTATGTTCTTGCATTTTGTACCTTTAAAGTTTCACATCAACTTGGTTGTTTTAATGCTAACTTCAATTCTTATTTGAAACTGTAGGTCTCTGTTGCAAGGGGTCACCCGAGGATTGCCACTAAGAATTACAGGAAAACACTAAAAAAGATACAGTTTGATGAAGAGGAGTACAACTTGGGCCTTCATCTTACAAACCCAAGCTTTATGCTGAGGAAGGTAGAAGAACTTATCCCCGTATCCCCCTTAGCAGGAGGAGTACCCATCGAAGTTCCAAGAAAATGTGAAATCTCAGAAGCTGAAAAACTAAGTGAAAGACCATCATTGACGTAGTTGTGTCGGGAAAGATGTACTACATATCGTCTGCTCAGCGTTTCCTGACTTATGAGAGTGCAAAACCGTTGACGGTTTCTCTTTAAAGGAAGACCGCTGAGGGGAAGGGCATCAAGTGCAGGAAAACAGGAAGAAGATTAGACATACCACTCTTATATATTCAAGTCTTCTCTGCAGGCTTAAGAGTGTGATCCTGTTTTGGGTAGCAATACAAGCTGACTGAATATCATGATGCGTGGCGAGTTAAATGACTGCATTGGGAGCAACTGCAGGATTATCAAGTGTTGCAATAATTGGGGGAAAGTGCACCACTAGTTCCTGTACTTTTGAACTTTCAATGTCAATGCACGCCAATGACCAAAGATTGCGATCAAATCTCACTATTTTTGCACGCCAAAGGTTCCTGAGATGGATGCTGTTAGAAACTGATCCGTTAATTAATATGAAAAGGTGTCAGGTTGTGCAAAATAAAAAGGTAGGGTGTTATTGAACATAAGGCGTAGATTTTTATTTTAAGTTTTGGAGGTGTGGTTTATGAAGTAGGAACCTCGTTGAACGTTTTTGACTAAGGAGAAAATCATTTACATCGTACTTGATACTCCTTCAAGAGTCAACTATTCTATTTTGGGATGTTTCAAAAGAATCCACTTTCAAAATTTAAGTTTACAATCTCCAAAAAAAATTCAATTTTACCCTCCACATGTGATATAAGCATTTTAATTTTGCACAATTAAGTATTTTTGTAATTATGACATACTCTAATAACATTCTTATAGTTCTCTCTTAATTATTAGATTTTTCAAACGTGAACTCTTTGGGTAAAACGGAGGGAGGGATCGTAGTTGTTTAAGGTAAAGCATATGATTTTGAACTCCTGAATTGAACGCTTGCTTGTTTGTTCCATCCTAAATACTAGAATTTTGTTGGCTTCCATTTCTCTCTCTGTATTATTCGTACTATTTAAACAAACGTACTAACCAGGGACTTGGCTCCTTGCTCCAAGTAAGTCTTCCAGTTCATATCTGCCATGTCGTCGAAAGAAAATCTATATATTTTTGTGATCCCAACAAAGTACAGATGCATGCCGATGGCTTAAAAATCCTGAGTGCTATCGTATCGTTGCTCAGAGTTGTCATACGAGGATAGCTAAGTAGTGAGAACCAAAAATTACAAGGAAAAGAACGTCAATACATACAATATTATTAGTTCCAAAAAAATTCAACCTATATATATATATATATATATATATATATATATATATATATATATATAGCGGATAAACATAACGTGAAGCTTCACGTTAGTAACAGAATATGTATCTTCCACCACACGATTGATTGCACTAAGTTAGGTAATAAAACAGCAATTTAGAAAGACAGCTTAGTGATAATTAGAAGCCAGTTAAGTTCTTACAGCATGCGCATGCTTGAGTGAAACTCATAGATGGATGGGTTACTAAGAAAAAGTAATTGTACTATGAACAGACAGCTAATAATGGCTAAAAGAACTAATAATAAAAAATTGATATGAACAGTTGAGGCCTATAAGATAGCCATTATTTGTTTGTTTTTACATGGAGACAGATACATTGTCTGGATATTTTACTTGCAACTTAATTGCCTAAATAGTATACAGAAAGAATTAATGTCCATATTAATTGAGCCAACTGGATATGGAGATATATCTTAAGGTTGCTCTTCTTTTTTCGCCAAACAAGTCGCATCTAAAACAGTCAAATAGTTTCACAAGAATATACAGTACTGATTGCACTGTCAGGATCAAAACATGTACTTCAACTCAAAAAGGTCATCCGTACCCGTTGGTATATCAAGGCCGCCGAAAAATGGTCTTGTAAACCTTCGTCATCATCAAAGTTCAACACTGAACTCAGATCCTGATGATCAGCCTCTCCAAGTTCAGTGCTTACACCTAGTTCATCTATTGGGTCTACATTCTGCAGAGGTACATTCGTCAATTCCAGGGCTTCCTTCCTGTCCTTCGACAAATCTTGCAAACTGTTACCATGCATGCGCTACCGGCCGGCCTATCATCTCTTTTCCTGTTGCCCACATTATTAGCCAATTGACTAGACTCACTTGGTGAAGGGTAGACGGGATGTGTCGTTTCAGCGAATTTGCTCAAAATTCCATTTCTAGATGTTGATAGTTGGTTGAGCTGTCTTCTGTTTCGGCTAAGTGAAATTCCATTTTCGCCCTTGGTCAAATGCATGTGTGAGGCTCTCACATGGCTAACTTAACGGCAAATCACTAATGGCATCCATCAAAAGGACTTTCGGCATAATAATTTGAAGTGGTTGAGACGAAAACTGCACAAAAATTTGTTGAGGGACTAATATTGAAATCGGCTATAGTCAAGGGACTTGAAGTCATTATCCCATTAAATAACAATTAGATCTCTGTAATTAGGCGTAGACGTTACCTTGGTTGGGCGGCAACGTAGATCTCTGTGAGCGACTAACTAAATCAACAAACACTAACATTAAAGATGAAAAAGAAAACAACTAAGAAAGATGATTAAGAAAAGTTCAGACAATTTTAACAGAAGTAAAAGCAAAAATGAGATATATTCAATTTCCCAAATATAATACTTTGTTAAAATATAATCAATTACACTAAAAATGATTTAACTAATATTTAAGTTATTAATTTTTGTTGGAACGATGTAATTGCGAAGCACCTCAAATCGTTTTATTGGAAATAACGAAAGCATAGTATTTGTGTGTCAAAAGGCAGAGAACCATATTGATGGATGTATTAATTCGAACATATATTGTAGTGAACCAATTTAAGGAGTCTGAATTTGTACACAAACACTTAATTTTGGTGTACAACACCAAACGCTCTGATTGGTAAATAGGGCTAACTTTCTCTCTCTCTCTCTCTCTCTCTCTCTCACACACACACACACACACTCACATACACATTCACATTTAATAAAAAGTTAGTGATATCTACAAATCAGGGAGGTTGGTGTTATACACCAATGTTAAGTGTTGGTATACAAATTTAAACTGCCAATTTAAAAGAACGGATTTGATTTTTTATGAGACTTGATTCTTCTTCTGATTCTTGGAATTATCACTTGGGTGTGGCTAGAGTTGGCAAAATTAGCCCAACCCAATGGGCTCGCAGCCGACTTGACATTAAGACGAGCTGGGCTTTAGTTTTTGAGGCCCAATATATATTTAAGCTGGCCGGCTCAGCCCAGCCCGACTTTAAATCTAGGCCCAATGGGCTTAAGTGCGGACCGACAAAAATAGCAAAAAATAGTAAAATTTAGCCGGCCCGCAGGCAGGCTCAATTCTGCCTGATTTTAAGCAAAGATGGGCTTTAGTTTGAAGGCCCAATGCAACTTTGGGCTGAGTCAGCCCGGCCCAACCAATTGCCAGCTCTACTGTGGCATTCAAAGAGACTCTTTTCCATTGTTCAAGTTGAAGTAACTAAAAGGAAGAATTCTATTCGCTTGAATAGGAGACTTGCTGCTAAAATGAACACAGCATTTAGAAAGGTAGCTTAGTGATAAGAAGCCAGTTCTTACAGCATGCTTGAATGAAACTCAATAGATGGATGGGTTACCAAGAAAAAGTATAATTTAACAGCTAATAATGGCTAACAGAACTAATAATAAAAATTGATATGAACAGTTAAGTCCTATAAGATAGCCATTATTTGTTTGTTTTACATGGAGAGAGATGCATTGTCTGGATTGATCATGAGTAAGTATATTTTACTTCCAACTTAATTGCCTAAATAGTATACAGAAAGAATGTCCATAATTACATTTTGCCATCTGGGCTTGGAGATATATCTTAAGGTTGCTCTTCCTTTTTCTCGAACGGATCGGATCACTTCACATCTAAATCAGTCAAATAGTTCCACAAGAATATACACTGATTGCACTGTCAGGATCAAAACATATTCAACTCAAAAAGGTCATCCATTGGTATATCAAGGCCTGCCGAAAAATGGTCTTGTAAACCATCGTCATCATCAAAGTTCAACAAAGAACTCAGATCCTGATCAGCCCCTCCAAGTTCAGTGCTTACACCTAGTTCATCTATCGGGTCTACATCCTGCAGAGGTACATTCGTCGATTCCAGGGCTTCCTTCCTGTCCTTCGACGAATCTTGCAAACTGTTACCATGCGCAACCGGCCTATCGTCTCTTTTCCTGTTGCCCCCATTATTAGCCAATTGACTAGAGCCACTTGGTGAAGGGTAGACGGGATGCGTCGTATCAGCGAATTTGCTTAAAATTCCATTTCCAGATGTCGATAGTTGAGCTGTCTTCTGTTTCGGCTTCGTTTTCGTTTTGCGGTCACCCTTTGAGCCACCTTGCGATGTACGGCCAGCTTTGCCAACTCCATTTCTAGCTGATGCATCTTTGTCCCTCTCTCTGTCACTTCTCTTTCCCTTAGTTCCACCCAAAACGGTGCTACCTAAATGCGATGTAGCTCGTAAAGCAGCACTGCCAACAACATCATCAAGCAATATTTCCTTTTTCTTCCCTCTGTTTGATATAGGCCCATTTATTGCAAAAGCCACATCTGACAGATGATTAAAAGTTCCAAATGCATTCGATGAACCATCATCTGCACAACTGGGAAAGGTGCCTGCAGGACAAAAAATCCATAAAGTTGATGCACATGTGCTGAGAGGATACCAAGTGGTAAAAAGTCTAGAGGAATTCAACACTACATGAAACAAAAGTAAACTCTTGAAAGATTTCTGTCTACTGAATGGCCCCAACCAAACAGAACATGACATCATTTTTATTTACTTTTTTTGTTTCCTTTCATTCAATAAGTAAATATTGTATAAATGAAAAAAACAGAACCGCCAGAAGGGGCTGACCCACCGCAGGAACAAAGAAATAGTGTAACTGGCCTCAAGGCAAAATCAAAAACTAGGCCAAACCCCACCAAAGGAGAAAAACTCTCCCGAAAAATCCATGAACTGAACCACAGAGTCAGGATTGGATTCTGGAACCAAAAGAATGGCAAGCTCAGAATCATAGCCAGAAGTTTCAAGATAGACCAGTCAAGTGCATAGCAAATACTCCCTCCGTCCCTAATTGAGTGTCCCGTTTTAGTCTTTTGCAGAAATTAAGAAAGTTGACTTTTAAACCATTCTAGTAGTAGATATACATGAATCCCCTTAGTGTTCACACTAAAGTTTGGCAAGTGCACATTGGACATGATAGATAGCAAAGATGAATGTAGTAACTTTATAGAAAAAGGGACACTTATTTTTGAGACAAAAATTTTTTTTTTAAATGACACTCAATCAGGCAGAGAGCCAAAATGCAAAATTTCCATAAATGAATCGTTGTGTAACAACTAAGCATGCATTGACAAATATAATAACATTTACAAAATATGACATACCTGATGACATCCTGGAATCTGGCTGAGAGTTACGAGATCCGAGTAACCTGTTGCTAGCAACTGCCAGGCTAACTGAAGAAGACTTGGGCTCTGCGTCATTGTCCCGAGGAGGAGCAGCAAAAATGATATCTCGGAGTGGAGGCTCACTAAAGCAACTTATACCTGAATCTTCAAATTTCTGACATCTAGCAAGAGTCCTCCTTGCAAATGCCAAAGCAACTTGCTTCGATGCCTTAGTAGCCCCAGCCTTAGAATTGCCTCTCGTAGCCTGTTGCATCATTCAAAGAGATTTCATAACTGGACTGATTATAATAGTCTGTAAACCTGCTAGGACACCATATTCTTTTCCTTTTTCTCTGTGTGTAATTTTTTTTTTCTTTTTTGAGTTATTAATTTATTTTAATTTGGGTGGGGCACCGGGGTGGGTGGGGGAGGGGTCTAATCGAAGTATTTGAAAGAAAAGAAGCATTTTTGAAACATTCTCCTTCCATTCACGAATATTTAAAGCTTAAATAACTATCCAATGTAGTTAGAACATGATGAGAACTGTATGCTTAATTTCTGAAATGCAAGAATCATGGAATGGAACTTACCGACAGAGATAAGAGGATCTTTTTGAGTGGAATGGAGAGAGTGCTTTTTATCTTTATAACTTAAATGGTCATTAAAGTCTTGAGATGTTTATGTACTTGAAATGATCATCAAGTACCTTGGGGTAGACTACATGAATTCTTTATAGCCATTTAGTTCTGACCAAAGCACGAACGATTTATTCCCAATCATATTCCAATCGTTACAGTCGTCATATTAGTTTAATCTTCCCCCACATCTAGCATTGCTGTTGATATTGTTATTTTCTTAATTGGAGCACTTAGTGGTCTACGTTTCATACGACCATACCATTGTAAAAAAAAAATTATCTCGTTTTTTATCACTTCTTGGTCCACTTTCACTGTCACACTTATGTATTTGTTTCAACTTTTGACTTCAACATTATCCTCTTGGCTTCTCTAATAGAAAAGAAAAAATATCATTAATACAACTTTAAGTGCAGATCACAAATGAAAAAGGAAATATTAACTGTGAAATAACTTGCATAAGCTTCCATAATATATTTCCCATACCAATAATAAATGCAGCAGTAACTTCTAGATTAAACAGATCTACAGATGGTACCAACAAACTATAAAAAGAAAAGACAGCTATTTGGACAAAATAATGAAAATATAGATGACTCTTAGGCTAGGGAAATAAAATGGCCAAAGGGATCATATAATTACCAATAGCTTTCTGTATGCTAACTCCACCAGTCTATCCATTGCAACCTGCTCAAGCTCCCTGCAAAATAATTGGATTATGTCTATATTCAACAATCCATAGAGAAACTAGTTTAAGATAAGACTTAGTAGACTGGGTATTATGTGATTTACCGGGCTTTTGCATCGCCCACAGTAGCTTTATATGTTTTCTCTAAGCAAGTCTTCTTTTTACCAAGCTAAGAATGAGAAATAAAAGTTAAGTGTCAGAGAGTGTTGTAGGTACAATTCTCAAACAATGTTTTGCTCTTAGAAAAGTAGCTATTAGATTTTACAGAAAAGGAGATCATGTGATGCAATGTAACCTGCTTTTGAAGTCTCATCTTCAACCGAACAATTTCTTGATTGATCACGTCATCCTCTTTGTCATCCAAGTCAGGCTGAGAAAAATAAACAAAGCAAAGACTACACAAGTCAGTGTCAGGATTCAAGACAGTTTCACATTGCAACCCACATACATGAGATAGTCATAAGACTAAAACTTATAACTGAATGCAACAAGTAAGCTGACTGCAGGAAGGAGGGCATGGAAACTATCATGAAGGCCTTCTCTATAAAAAGGTTGAAGATAATAACAATATTCTTAATTACATTAAATAATTCATAATAACCACGCTAACTATAATGTAACAATAACCACTTCCAGAAATATTGTTGCATAAATGAAACATACCACTGTCTCCGGATATAGGTCCACACTCTGCAGCTCCAGTAAAATCTTGTCATTGAGGGACATATGTTCGTATGGGCAATCAAACGAAGAAATGCCAAAACCTTCAGTCCGTATAATATGAGGACTGTCCCGAAAGTTTCTAGAAATCCCAGCTAACAGCTCAACTTCTGGATGCACATCATTGCATGGAGTATCCTTAATGCTAGGGCTTCTGTGAGAGTTGGTACTATCGGTGCTAGAAAAAGATTTCTTTGCAGCGCCGTGACTCTGAGCTTGAACACCAAATACTGAATCGCATTCAAACTCCATCCTACCCCTCTTTCTAGGTTCAGCATCAATAAAGAGACATGTATCATAATCCGAATTGCAAATAGAATTCGGAAGTGACATACTTTGTTCCACATTGTTCTCTTCAAAATCTTCAATGTCATCTTCAACAATGAGAGCTGATAATACTCTTTGATAGAGTGGCTCAACCGACTCTACCACACAAGCTGACTCTTGAGACTCAATCTGATATTGCACATGTCCATTTATCACTTCAGAATTGGGAGTGTCAGATACAGAAATATCTTCATGCAGAATATCACCCTGGGAAAGCAAAATAGGTTTAGATCTACTAGATGAGGCAGATCTGTAAGCAATATAATGATATAAAGTAAATTGTCCTCTTAGTTTCCCAAATCTTGTTTCTATGCAAGGTCAACTTGTGCCAAGAAAACACGAGGGACATAATACACGAAGCAGACTAATTCGTGGATCAAGAGGAAGTTGGAAAAGGAGCGCATGCCCAGAATATATTAATCTATGTGGGAAGTTAATAAGATCCCATAGAGATTCCGAAAATGAGCAAAGACTTGGTGCATCACTATAAATGTGAGCTAAAGCAAGCCAAAGGTGTCAGAAGGGAAAAGCAGTAGATGTCCTGGGTGGAAAAAAGACTTGAGCATCTCGTGAGTATCCAAAGGCAGCTCTGAACAGGCTACCTTTGCAGTGCACTTCATATGTTGCCAACAGCATGTTTAGTAAGGTATCAAACCAAAGGACTAAGTTGTCATTTTGGGAGGAAAAAAAAAGTTGGATAAAAAAATGGATCAAGAATAAGGGATCCTCATGTCAGCAAATAAATGAACAAACAGATAAAAATAAATCTGTTAAAAACCCTAGTGTGTAGTATCTGGCCAATCATCTGATGACAAAAAATGAGCTTTACTTGCCAGGCATGGCATCATCTGTCTGTTCATAGAGTTGAGAGTATCGTTTTCTCGATTTATAAATTTAATTATGGTAGCTAAAATTTGTGTTCCTTTCAACCACATAGTCATCAGTTCCTAACAATGATACCTTTAAAAACAATGCTCACATCCTTAAGTTCTGTTAGAACAAACAGCAAACTTATCCCCATTATTAGAACCCGTCATTAATTGCATAAATTCAGAGATTTCACACCATGCTTGTATTGCAACAAAAGACATCAAAGTAAAGTTGAAAGACAAATAATGCTAAGACATTGCAGGCAAGACATGAATGCATGTGTTACTGCCCAGGCATAAGCAGATATTTGAATCAGGAATTTACCAGGACATTATTTTCATGTCCAAGTATCTGAGATAGGCGCTTTGGGAGATTCTCTTCACATTTTAGCTGATCCAGAAAAACAACACAACAAAATGTCAGAGTGCAATTATCTGAAGATAATTAAAAGTGAAATAAGTGTGAAGGCTGAGAAAAGGAAGATTAATTACAACTAATGTCATCATTATTACTGAAAATTATGGTTATCACCTGCTGGGATAAGTAGGATTTATCTTCTAAGCTAAGAGAAGCATATATTGGTTCCATTTTCTTCCAGAATGAGCTAGAGCAGGAGAGATCTACAAAAACAGACAGTAAATAATGTTTACATATGCTTGTTTGAAAAAGAAAAACCAATATTCTCGGTCATAAAAAATGAATGTCAGACATACAGCTAGAATTACGAGCAAAATTTGCAGCTGCTAACAGTTCTTCACGATCATCATCAGATTCCCCTGGAATAACGTGTGCAGAAACATAGTTATGAATTTCAAACAAACAAGATAGGCATGCTCACTTTGGTACTTCTATCTTCAAGGGTGTTGAGAGGGTGTGGAATGCAGAAATAAAAGATATATTTTCACCTAAAATCCTCAATGGAATGGCAACTTGTGTATTGAACATCTGAAGTTATATAAAGCAGGTGATCACAATCTATAATATAAATATATGTATATATGTTTGACTTTAATGGTCAAACCTGTGCAATCAGGGGAACCATTATTTTGCATATGTCCGAGACGAGAGAAGCCCTTGCGGTCCAACAGCTTTTTTAAAGGACGTCCTGATTTGCTGTGGGAAACAAACACATCCTCACATACATTAAAAATAAACAAAGATGTCAAAATGGAACATCAATTCATTTCCAAAGAGAAACTTCACCTCCCATTCTTCTCGGAACCAGGCCTCGTACTTCGAAGTGGCTTTGTGGTGGTTGCATTGTCCAACTTCTCCCTTGTTGGAGAAATGCTAGACCTCGAAATGGAAGAGCCTCTCCCACTCCGCCCTTGCCTCCGAACACCATCACCAGCTTCTTCAACAACAAGTGATTTATTCTTCTTTGTGATCATTGCCGAGGGGGATCCAACATTCTGAATAGCAATTACATCCACTTCAACACTTCCCAAACCTTTATCCTTCAATCTTTTTTCACAACCACCAGATTCTTCACTTTCGGATAATCGAGCTGGGGATTGAACATTTTCAAGTTTAACTTTAAACTGTTGGGAGGCATTAGCTGCATTTCTAGAAAAAATAGAACCATTGGTTCCATTAGAAGTTAATTTAACACCCAAATCAGAAGGTGAAAAACCATCAGATGATATCTGTCTTTCGTCATGATTTGTGACTGGAGACACCAGGTTAGCTCTCCTAGTGCGGGACATTTTTTGTGGCCTCTGACCAACCCATTGAGCCATGGGCGGAGAAGATGATCCTGAGGACATAGCATGCTTACGATTGCCAGCCCCTCCAATTGAAGGGATTTTGTTCGCACTTGGGGCATGCTCCCAGCTCTCAAGTGTTCCAGACACACGAGGCATAACTGGAGAAGAGCCTGCTGCAGCTATAGAGCTTGTTCGTGGTGTTCTTGAAGCCTTTCCTTTTGTCACCGGACTAGGACAAGTGGCATTATGGTCCTCACGATAGTTCAGCCTATAAAAGCATAAAATAAAGTTAGGATGGTTACAGTCAAAAGATGAAAACATAGTTAGCTAGCTTTATTTCATAACAGGCAAAAAGTAAGTCAATTTGAGAGCAAGCCTTAAACTGAATTATGCATCACAGGACTAAGAAGTGGATACATACTTATTACTTCCTTTTGCTAGAACTTTCTCCTTATTTGATCCAGCTGTCGGCTCTCTAGGAGGACCTGCCCCTTCTGGTTCACTTTTTGGAGTTGTGCGAGCACTAGAAGTAACAGGCAAAGGAGTACCATCCAACTTGTTACTGCCACCAGTAACATTAGAAGCTGCTAATCTGCAAATGAACATTCAAGAAAATGATTTTATTTCTTGCTCTACAGCAACGTTGGAAGACTTACTAGAACATATGTTCTTTTATGAATGAAAGTAATTATGCAAAACAATTGATGCCAAGAAGAAGAAGGAATCACAAGATAATTGAAGTCTATGCTTATACAAACTCAATTCAAATAAGGCCAATTCCATAAAGAAGAAACTAGATTGCGAAAGAAACACTTCCTGGATATTCGAAATCAGAGGCCCACTACATTATATATTGAAATCAAACTGACTTGAATTCCTTTAACTATATGAGAATTTATCATGAAATATCTTCAGAGTAACATGGCCCTGAAGCCCAATTGCAGGTTTTATGAACCAAATTAAACACCCATGCACCCAATCTTCTACATCCCACCAACAAATTCGTTGATTGGATTCTCTTTTCTTGCAAAAGGAGAGATGAAACAAGTTATTATAATTTCTTAGGGAAGGGCAATAGCCCAGGTTTTACACCTGTCAATCCCTTTGGGTTTAGATGACATCAAATACAGTTTATGATTATTCTTGAGCTAGAGATGAACACATTCATGCAAAGAAAAAAGTAGCTCCAATAGGGGAAGAATTGATGGAAATTCTTCTTAGATGGTATGGACATGTACAACAAAAACGAAGAAGCAGAACACTATGGAAATATGGCATGACCTTCAGTAACACGTTTTAGAATAAGGGAAGAACTGAATCAACAGAGCAGGATTTTGAAGTCTATTAGATTTTACCCAATAGAAGAAAAACATAACAAAGAAAAAGGACTGCAAAAAGGATTTACAAATACCAAGTAAATTTGCTGAAGTTTGCTAAAATGAGTTTAGCTGAGTTAACTCAGATATAAAGGGATATAGTGTAACTGATTGCATGCTCTAGTAGCAGTGGCAGAGCCACTTAAGACCCGCCAAGGGCCCAGGCCCAAGCTCAGATTTGGGTAGCAAAAAAAATATTTTTCTCTTTTAAGAAAAAATAAGGTTCTTTTTGCTGTTGTCCAAAATCAAACCTGTAACCCGAAAGCCTTGAGAAACCAACTCGCACCATCAGGCCACTCCATAATTTTAACAACCAACTATATAAACCAACAAGTACCCAACTAGTTTCATTAATACTCTTGTGAAGCAGCTTTGTACTAATGTGTGTCAAAACCGATGTTTTAGATACAGAGACTTCTAATATTTTTTTGTTTGGAATACTTATTTGATAAGGATTTAACATCAATTTCAGTTATCATGCTAGTTTTCTTTTAGCGTCAGCTAATATATTACAATTACATAACTAATAAATGATCTAATAAGTGATATTTTATATTAAACAGACAGCACAATTTTTGCTACAATCATTCTTTTTTAATTAATGTTTTATGTAAGGATTGTTTAGAAAACAAGATAGAATGACTTCTTTCTCCAAAACTTATTACTTATTTGTTATATAATAGTTTCCTATGTTAGAGACACGCTAAACTTAAGTGAATCAAAATATTTAAAATATTGTTTATTTTTCCTCGACAGCGCGGATCTGTAAACTCTTTACACTACACCATCTTCATATCAAATTGTAACTTATCACATTTTAATTTATAATAGGTCATGATATAAGTATTTCAAAGAATTTCAAAAAATCCAACATTTGATTTAAATTTCCGCTAAATATCCACAAATTTCGGAATATCATTACATAGTTGCAATATCCATAAAATCGTGGCTGTGATATATCTTTCTTTAAGATATTTTAAACCCTGCTCTTGCTCAATCAGTCTGAGTTCTGTTCATAAACTTTTTGTTGAAAATAGAAAGAGATGGGAGACTGTGAAAGGGTGAGTTAGCGAGTAGGCGACAATGGTCAATGGAGTTGTGCGAGTGTGGCTTTTAAAGGCTGGGGCCTTGCCACTCCTATACTGTCTCCATTCAGCTGCTCGTCAAGTCCATGAGGAGGTCTGGATTATAGACATCAATCTGTAGCTTGCCATCTAGTCCGCACAGTAATTGCCTTGCCAGTAAGTAGGGGCGAGTTTACACTTGAAATCTCGGTTCATAAAGTGCTGGCTGCGCTTGATCATAACCAGCTCTCTTAGAAATGGCAGCTTCTCCGGTCTTAGAAAAAGCTTGGAGCCAATTAAGTCACAAAGCATTGCTTTTCCACCTTGGAGAAAGTAGTAAGAATTGATATTGTACCTCCAAGCCATGAGATCAAAGTAGATAACCTAACTTCTGATTTACCATCATAAGTGTTAGTCAGTCTCGTTCAAAAAGATTGCCATCGACTTTCAATCATTCAATTCTTTCTTACTATATGGAAGGATATCTTCTAGGTATCCATTTATGGACACCTTGGACCATTGGGAAGACTCCTATCTTTGTTAACACTAGTTGAGAAAAAGAGACTGTCTCAGTATACTAGGTTGTCTACCCCTTTGCCTAACTCATGCTATTCCCTCTGAGCGAATCTCTTAAGCATTAAGCTGCGTCAGTTCCCTTGTTCTTATCTGACAGACAGACGGACAAATTGCCCGGTAGCAACAGTTCTTGACGCGCCCAGCTGATCTTGTCTGACTCCGTTTAGAAAGGGATAAGCGCAGCTTTTCCGATTCTTGTAGAAGGCACACACTGCGAAGCGACAAACACCAGCAAAAAGCGACAGAGCAGAGTCACCACTGTCCTCCAAATCGAAAATACAAATTAATGTCAAACCAATAATTTGACATTTTAATGTTTTTTCAGAATATTTGTATTTTGCATTTGGAGTATTTGATAATTATATATTGAATATTGTCGTTTATGGTCTTTATGGAATTGAATTTTTATTTTAAGATATTGTATTTTAAATTATATTATTCTTTATATCATATTTTTTTGTTTTGACAATTTTTTGTAGGCCCATCCATGCTGACCAAAACTCCTGGCTCCATCACTATCTAGTAGTTAGTGTGGTAACGAGTATCTAAAACCATCTTTCTAAAGGCTTTTGCAATTTGTTCCATTAAGGTGTTTGACTTGGAAATAATAAAACCTTGAGAGGGAAACGGGACTGGTGATTATTCTTTTAAAAGGAATTTGCAAACAAAACTTTCTTATGGATAAGCATCCAGCCTTAAACAAATTCAGCCTCTTGTTCTGAGAAGGTACATTGCAGGTCAACTTTAAGATGGAAAGATTAAGGGCCGGTAGCACCTGCTGCAAGAGAAGATATAAATGTTGACACAATGACAAAATGTGTTACCTGGAAGTGTGGGCATCACAAGATGGTAAACCAGGTTCACTGCAAGCTTTATGATGTACAGCTCGTTTCAGTTCTCCATCATTATCAATAGGTCTAGTGAAAACTGTGCCTACTGAACGTTTCCTTTTCATTTTCTTGTCCCATCCTTCCCCTCCAGCAGGCAGTCTGCGTATCTTTTCTTCAACCAGATCAGAATCTCCACCAGTGTCCTTCAGCAAATCTCGATCTTTTGAAATGAGTAGCGGCTGCCTTTGTAGGCCACTACTCCGGCATTCAGCCTGAATAATATGTAAGATAGAATATAATAAGCTCAAAACTCCATTAATTTAACAAGGCAGCTTGTGGAACATCCCTAAATAGTTTAAAAGGTGATGGCACTATTTCCATAGCAATTTAAAAGATAATAAGAATAAGAATTACAATAGAAGAGCGTCAAAATAGCAATACATGTTATGAAGTGTGTTACCACATGCAATAGCTAGTTCTGCCAACTTCTATTACAATAGAATATTGTTGAAGCAAGAGAAAACTTCAAATTTGGCAAAATTGCAACTGATGAACTTAAAACAATTAGATGTCCCTAAATAGTTCAATCTTATGTTTGACATAAGAAAATGAGCCGGGATAACTATGATGATTATTGCATGCAAACTTTCCACTTCTTCTAGCATGAAAGACAACAACTTTAAGATATTCGCATCTGACTTTTGGCAAAATTGCAACTGATGAATTTGCAACAATAAAGCAGCTAATAGTTTAATAGTTTATTATGTTTGGCATAAGAAAATGAGTCGGGTTCATTATGATGGTTATAGCATGCAAACCTTCCACTTCTTCTTGAATGATAGACAATAATATTAAGATTTTTGCAGCCAACTAATCATCTTCACTCGCTAAGACACCATCTACACAATACATTCTAGATTCTCTTTTGTGATTCACATAACTACATAGGCTGTCACGCATCTAAACTTCAAAAGAGTCGTCCATATCAGATAACAATATTTACTCAGGTACAGGAGAAAATTTTCCATTGCAATTCACGGAACTACACAAAGTGTGAACCATCTACACTTCTTCAAAGGAGTTGTCCATATCAATTAACAATGGTTATTCAGGTACTCAGAGATAACTTCCCATTCGTCCCGAAAGGTGTATACATAATCTGGAGTCTGCTTCCTTAAGTTATTAGGGTTTAAGAATGCTTTGACCAAAAAAGAATTGAGATGCCACAGGGCAAGTATGCTGGAAATAGGTTGAGCTTCCTTTGTATGCAATGGATATTCATCTCCTCTGGTAGATTTCTATAATAACTAGAACCACTATAATTTTCTTTGTTATTTCAGAAAATAATATATAGGGAAAATATATTGGATTCTATGTTTAAAATGTGCCCAGACAGTTGTGTACTTGCATATTATATAATTATATATATACACACACACACGCACACATATACACTTAAAATTCTGATCCCCCTCCAACCCACCTCCAACCCGCCCCCAACTTTCACATCCTTTTCACGTGTGCACTCCGACCCCCCCCCCCAACTTTCCTTTTATTTGTTCATTTGAGAATGCTAATAAGTGGGCAGTTGCTAAAAGTATAAATAAAAATGCATTGCATTGGAAACACACATCAATTCAACGGGGACATTAGCCAATGCATAGGTGCGTCCAAATTGAAAACATTTCTAAAAAGGAAAATGATAGAGCTACAGAATTAATCTACAGATTTTGTTTACAGCAAGCATTGAAGTGTTGTACAATACAACCTATCAATGTACTGGTAGTTGTACCGTACAACACTTTAATGCTTGCTGTAAATCAATTTTGTTGCTTTAGCATTACTCTTCTAAAAATAGTTTAACAGGTGTCGTAGGGTCACATTAGTAGTACCCTTGTTTATATTGATTTATTTGGTTCAAGCAAAAGGACATACTTTACGATGTAGAGAACTTTCAGGAACATCAACAAAAAGAAGTTGCAAGATCATAGTATTCAATACAAACCCGTGTTTCTGCCACTGAGGTCCGAACACGCTTGTTCAGAAGCACATTCTTAGGTCGATCCTCCACTTTCTGATTCACAAGTTCCTGAGGGTTTCGGTTAATCTGAGTTCCCATCTTCAAGTTAAATGCACCTGATCGATCATTTGTCATTTGTTCATTCCGGTGCTGCTTCTTAAAGGTCACAGCTTCACAATACTTATCCAACTTATGCAAGTGCTCATCCAACTTTCTGGCTCTACTCCTGGTTAAAGTATATAGCTTCAGCAAACAATTGCTAACAACTGAGAAATCCTATACTGATTAAATTCAGGTTTACCAGCTTAGCTCAAAAGTTTGCTTTTTTACGTCCCTATCGCAAATAGCGAAAACATATATGTGTACTCATACAAAGAACTTGGAACTAAAATGTTTCATAGCAATAAGGAAAGCACAAGAAAACAAAACGCTTTAGTACATATGCTAGAAGAGGCAAATATACTTTGGATATGATAGGATAAGCTACAAAGTATAACAAATACCTGGCTTTCATACAGGTATCTGCAACACTGGATCTGAACCGCTTCAGTTCCTCCACAGCCACTGAAGGGGAAGGCTTTAAATGAGCAGCTCCAAATGAATTGTCTTCAGATGAGCTCCCAACAGAAAAGCCCATAGCTCTCCTGAATTCACCCGATCGTGTGTACTTTTGATCACCCATCAAAATTGGCTCCAGCAACAAACACTGTGACAACGGGGGCAAATCTCCTGCAAGTGTACCACTTCCACGAGACAGACCAACTCCAGGACCAAACATCCTGCTCTCAACACCCTCTCGAAAGCTTCCAGGCCTATCCAAGTTTGGGCCTGAATGATTTCCTCTCTGCCCATTTAAATAGTTTCCCGCAAAATTCGGCTCAGAATTAGTGGAAGATGATTCAAATCTTGTATTTCCCGCCATTTCTCAAAGTCCTTTGCAGCCAATCATACTAACAAAACCTCAGCTATACGTTTCAAGGCCTAATCAATTATTTTTGAAGCAACAACCTACCTAAAATATGAGAATAAGTAAGAGGTCATATTAGTAAATACTGATTTCAACCAAAAACTCATAATAAGTACGCATCTAATCCAGCTCGCCCATATACATTCTTGAAAAAGGTTACTCAAAAGAAAATATCTATTTTCTTACAAAAAAAATTAGCATCAGAAATTTGTGCACTTCATTTTTGTAAGTAAAACAATTAAAACACTTTAATTTTAATAAATTCTTAATAAACCTCAATAAGAAAAAAATCTCAAACACTATCTTTAGTTTTCATAATACTTTAGCTTATAAAACATTGAAAGGAAAAAACACTAGTAATCCTCCAAACTACGATCATCCATTAACCTGATAAAGAACCAATGATCATTCAAATAGAAATACAAAACCATCGCATTCCAGTGACATAACCCACAAATACAACCTGACTGAACTAATTAACCGATTCTTCAACCTCAAAAACTAGTACTCCTAATTTCCAAAATCTGGAAGCTGCACCACAGACCACCTATTGACCTGATTCAAAGCATAACAGTGGAATCCATAAAAAGACCCTAGCATGAACAGAAACAAAAGCTCCAGCGAGTATTTACAGCATTCAAAACACTAAATTTCCAACCAATTTTCCAAACAAAAAATAATTCACCCAAATTCCTCAAAATCCAGCACGCCAATTTAAATTACACACACAAACATTCACTTGGAACTAGAACTCGTCAACAAACACTCACATAACTTCAACCAATTCGCAAACCCTAATAGAAGAATCTAGGGTTTTTTTCTTACAAAATGAAATCTTCGAGCATAAACTGAAGCACAATCAATCAATTGAACAGTATAAACAGTAGCGGAGATTCGATAATCTTACCGGCATTCACCAATTGAATGAGAGATCTAGGAGAAAGAATTAGAACAACAGAGCTTGTAGATAGAGCAAGTGCGAGTAAGAACGGTGGCTGGATTTTCTTTTTCACTTTTTTTTTTCTTTTTTTTTTTTTTCTCTTTTTGCCTTGAAGCTGTCGTCGTGGGGGATTCTACGCAGGGAAAGAAGAGAGATGATTGGGGGGGTGGGTGCGGGTCCCGCTGAATTAAGGGTGAATTTTAGGAGGTGTTGTACTTTGGGCTATTGCCCGGAAAAAATTTAGGGCCCTTTTTAGGGAAAGGGCACACCTTCTTTGTTGGAATATATCCTTGTGATGAATCTATTTTTATTTATTTGTTATTTATTTATTTAGGAGAATATGAGTATGTGATATAAGGGTTTGATTCCCAAGTGGTGAACATTTTGGCGGGTGGTCTCATTATTGGGTGCTAGCTATGATGGGACTGAACTTGGGAAGTAGTTAGGGGAACAAGAACAACAAAAGGGTGTGGTTGTTGGGATATGCCAAAAGTTTGACTTATGTTGACCATGGTGTTTAGGATTGGGTATATTTGGATGCTATGATGTTTAACCTCATTTGTTGTTCATTGTTAGGTCAAAGAAGTAAACATCTTAGAACATGAAGTTCTAAAGTATTGGTATGGAAGTGATTGTTATGGAAAGTCAAGTCTTTTTCCTTTGTATATACGGAGTCTTCCAATTCCCATCTTCTATTCCTATTTTTGTGTAAATGTTTTCTTTTATCTTTTCATTCTTTTTACGGTACAGTATAGTAGAATTTATTTATTGATTTGAGACGAAGAAGAATGCTTGACAATGACAATCAAACACATATTGTATCGGAAACAATAAGAAAATGATTGCTATATATGTATCTCAAAACTAACCAATATTTGATCTTATTTGGCCAAGTTGTCTCGATCCATGAACCCTTTTAGTTGCTCTATATAGATTTCTTTTTTAGAACATTTATTAGGAATGTGATGAATAAAACGTTAAATTTTGCAAGCGCACAAATCAATTGTAGTTGAGTTGTGCTAATACAAATATACAATGGTCGAACCCACATAAACTCATGTTTTGATTCAACTAAGAGTCCGTTTGATTGTGCGTTTTGGCCAAAACGCAGCTTATTTGTAAAAAATGTGTTTCAATGCTGCGGCAGAAAAAATAGTGTTTTCAAAATGCAGCTGCGTTTTAAAACGCTGAAATTTCCAGCTTTTTTCCCAAAACGCAGGTTTTAAAACACTGCTAGGAAAAAAAGTTGCGTATTGAAGTGATATCTCAAACGCATTTATAAGAAAAGACATGCGTTTCTTAAAACGCTGCGTTTTATAAACGTTGCACCAAACGGGCTCTAAATGTGAGTATTAGAACAAAACAAGAAATTGGAAATTTGATTTTTGATTTTTGAAATAAATTAAATTAAATTAACAATTGCACTTGATTGGAGAAAAAGTCAAGATTGGAAAGCCTAGAAATTGGGATTCACCGGTTAATCTTAGTTTTATTTCTTTTTAGTCTCAAAATCAATTCAATTAAAGGGTTTATTCTCTAGGTGTAAAGATTGAAACGCTTAGGTCTCTGCAATTTTAGTGCTCCTAATTGTTATACATCTTTGGTCCATTACATACAACAATTAAAAACCCATTAAAGCATGTGAACAAAGAACCAAAATACTACCGTAGCAATATGTACGACTTATAATTTTTTGTCGTTTAGTTCATCATACCCAAATAAATCTAGACAATTATAAGTACATTACGCATTAATAAGTAGAAAAGATTCGATAAAGAGCACTTCGGGGAGAACAAGAATATTTGAATTGATTGGCAGAATTAATTCAAGACATAAAACTTCGATATAGGGTTATCTCCAATTCCTAAAGATAAGGTTTAGTCCTCATAATTTTGATTACAAAGCCTTTGAATTGTTCTTGAATGATTCTCTTTCTTACTTGGAAAACAAGAGAGAGAGAGAAAGAAAATATAAAAATGTCAAACCCCCAAAACTGACCTAGAGGAGTTATATTTATTATTTATACGCTATTATGTGAAACCACCAAGGAAAAGGGGGCAAAATAAATTAAAACAACAAAAGGGGCTAAGAATCTTGCATACGCGTGCCTTAGCATGACCACAACGCCCTCTAGTGCGCCTGCCTTGGAAACTGCAATCAAATCTGACGTTGCGTCTTAGCGCTTCATCCTGGCGCACCAAGGAAAAGGGGGTAATATCAATTAAAGTAATAAAAAGGTCTGAGAATCTTGCGTATATGCACCTTAGCGTGACCACAACGCGCCTGCCTTGAAAACCGCCTTCAAATCTGACATTATGCCTTAGCTACAATTCCTACGCCTTAGCGCTTCAGCCTGGCGCCTTAGCACTACCTTCTCTTTAAAATATATATATATATATATATATATATATAGAAATATTAATAGTTTGAATAAAGATTATTAGGCATTTGCCTTTTGCTTGAACCAAGGTTCCGTTTTCATTTTGAATTAGGATATGATGGGTGTGTTTTTGTTGCAAAAGATGTTTTTCCCCTTAGTTGGTGGTTATTACAACAACTATCAATGTACCAAAAACGAAGCTAGAAACTCGATTTAAGGGGGTCAATACATTAACTTTAGTAGTTTTAATGCAATTTCTTATATAAATTCACAAAGTGGTTCTATGATCATGATGATAATATAACATATCAAATTAAGTTCATATATATCTACTCAAAAGATTGCCCAAAAAAAAAAAAAAGTATTATAGCTCATTACTTTGCTTCTTTTTTTTTTTTTTTTGACTTTTCTTTAAGGAATGTTTTGATATATTATTGTGAATGTTAAATTAATGAGAACAATACATAAAACTAAATAGAAAATGTGATAAAGTCCAATGGCTACAAGCACAACCAAGTTTAGAAAATCTTTTACTAACAAAATTGTTAGAACTCGGTGTCCCAAATTCCTTGGATAATTAGGTTTGAAAATCCTATCGTGATTCTGGAGTTATTAGAGAGTCCCTAAATGTATTAGGAATGGAGTTGCATTTGGCCCACATGCTTTTTTAGTGGATTTTAGATTTGCCAACTCCTATATAAAGACATTTATTCTCTTAGTTTGTGTGTATCTTATGGTACCAATTTGTGGTGTCTCCTTGTTGAAGAACACCATTTGTTGCCACTCTTTTGCTAAAAGATATTGGGAATATTTGTTGAGATTTTTAGGATGTGCATGTTTGGGTCTCTCTTTTGTATTTATGAGTGGGTAGGTCTTTCGATCAAATCTTGTTGTCTTTGTAACTCCATTATATTCTTGCGAATTTACTGATTGTTAAATTTTGTGTTTTGTGATTGCTTACTTTTTCGATGTCATATTTGTCCAAATTATTGTGTTTTGCTTTTGTATAACAACTACTATTTGTACTTTGACTTTGGGCGTAACAAAAATAATAAGAAAAGCTATAATAAAATATGATTAATTTTGCAAACTTTTGTGGTGTTGGAATTTAGTGAAACCACAAGGGCAGGCAGTGGAATTATTTATTCTCTATTTAAACGTACTTCCCCCGTTAGTATTCCTAATTCCCGCTTTAACGTAACTACCAACAGACAACAGAGAGTGAGAGAGAAAGTCACGCCTCTTCACTTCACACAGTTTAATCCTCCACAAGATTGATTGTCTTGCAGTTAGAACAGATTTTTCTTCTCATTCAATCCCTTTTTCTCTATCGAAAATCCAACATACTGTTCCTTCCCGCGTTCGGTTATATCCAAACACTACTCATATATGCAGAGGTCAGTTGAATTTCAAATAGCTAAAGAAGAAGGATTGCTTATGATTCCATGAATTAAAACTTGATGAATGTTATTGCCTTTTTTTTTTCCCGGATTTTCGTTGATTGGTTTTCTCACTTTTTCTTGTTTGATTTTTATTTTTGTAGAATTTGAATGTCCTTATCCCTTGAATTTTTGATGATGGGTTTGTTTAATTTACACATACATGTTGCTGTAAACTAAAATCTATTGAAAATTTGTGTATATTGATGTGTTAATTTGGGGCTTTTATGATTTGAAACAACCTGAATGATGGGTTTTCTTTTCTTTGCTTTGTTGGTTGCTTTTACTATATCTTTACTTACTGCCGACGGGAATGAACTGTAATTCAATCCAGTATTTCATTGATTGCGGTGGTAAAGTTTGAATTTCTTTAGCTTGAATTTACTGTTCAAGATTGTATGGTGAGAGGAAGGATGGAGATTTAGGGAAGGGGTGAAAAGTTGGCACTTCCTTATTCTTAGGTCTTTATACGCTATTTCTCTTAGGAATTTGTCATTGCATCCATAAATTGGAGGGTAAAAAGTGGTCCGTTTCTGTTAACAAGGAAGCACAGGATGATTATTCTGGCCGGTGAGAATGGAAGGAAGGAAGTATGTTTTATGTTCCAAGGGTAATTCGTGAAAATTTGGATCGACTCTTGTGCATTGTCATTACGCTCCGTGTCTATAGGTACTGGTGTTTTTGTCATTTGCAGTCTAAGAGGCACATATTAGATGGTTTTCGCACATACTTTGGAGATGGCTATGTTTATAATTTTTGGAGTGTGACATGGTTTGCCCCATGTTCATGGAGGTGTGGTATTAATATGCTTTTATAATCGTACCACTGATCATGGTTGAGAAGTTTTAATAAGGAGAGAAACAAAGAGCTGACCCCCTACGATGGAGCCAACAGTCCATCCATGCAAAGCTTCAGTTGTCAGCTTAATTCAAATAAGAACATACTCTTAAAAACTAAAGAAAGCATAATGTTGAGGGTATGTTTTCTGCTGTCTAACTCGAGCAGCAAGTAGTCACTCTAGTTCATGTCAGATGCTCATGAAACAATTTATTGTTGAAAGTTGCGAATTAACTCACTGTTTGTTTATAGTCATAATTATGGTTTTACATTGTACTTAAACAGTAGTGCATACAGAGATTATTGCATAGACGCGAACCAAAGAAATATGCATTTAATAAATTATTAGCATCTTCACTAGGCGCATTTCATGGAATCCTTCTATTTATATGTTATTCTTAACATCTTTTATGTTATTCACAGGTTTTAGTATTTGATGGATATTGAAGATATACGATCAGATCTCCTAGCCTTAAGAAAATTATATGGGCTTCTTAAAAACGATGGATACAGTTTGCCAAATGAAAGCTCTGATAATGTAAGTGTTCCCACTGATGAGATTAGTTATTTCTTCTCTGCCTTGCATGCAGTTTATCTCATGCTATTCAACATGGGTTAACTTTAGGGTTTGCTTATCGTAGATGAAAATTGAAATAAAGTCCAAGTGCAGATTTCCAGTATGTAAGCTATAACCCAAATAAGGAGTTTCGATTGAGTCAACATGCATAGGCATAATGATAGAAGTTTGACTATGCTGGCTATTGTTAGCCAAAGTTTAAGCTGTTAAAATTCACTTTGCCCTTGATATCTATGGACATGAAGAATCTATTAGCACATATATTCAATGGTCCATGTCGGTGGAGTTAGATCCCTTTTGAATGCTTAACTCGAAGTTTTTTTTAGCTTAGGTCATTTGTTTTTTGTTTTCTGAAACAGTTGGACCACAAAGCACGTCTCCTGCTAAGTAATCTCCTGGACGCTGCTGCTGAACGGGTTTTTAAGGCTCATGCTGAGGTAAATAATGTTATCGTTTGCAGTTTTTGAATGTGCCTATCAACTTCTGAAATCGGATACTTTGATTACAAAAGATCCTCCAGTATTAGATTTTTATGATTATACATGAAGAAAAAAAAGAACAGAACAAAAGAAAGAGAATTTTCAGATAGGATGCTTCTTCTCTTTTGAATTAGCTGTCCATTGAATTCAAACTCAAAGCAGTAAATCCTTAACGGGAACCATGGGACACAAATTTGTAAAATAACCTAGTACAGGATCAAGGACACTGTCCATGTATATTTGTTTTTTGATTTAGTACTTGATAAATTTGCATGACAGATCCTAGCAGTTCAGCACGGCTCATTTGATACTGCCAGCTCTACTCAAAAGGAGCAATTCAAGGAAATGCTAAAGCTACAGCCCCCTTCTTTTCTAACAAATGTATCAAACAATTTTGGAAGTGCTGTTCAGAGCACTAGTAAGGATCTGAGTACCCAGAAAGCTGTTCTGGAAAAGGATGAGTGGGTGTCTAGCAAACCAGCAAGTCAAGTGGTTTCTTCAGAACATTCCAGGCTTAAAATATTTTCTAGCGAACCACAAGCAATGAAGAAACGTTGCCGAGTATGCCAGCGGAGCAGGGCAAAGCAGCTGAAATCATCCCAGGAACCAAAAGTTAAGGACTGGGGCATTCCAAATCCAGATAAAAGTATTGGTGTTCTGCGTCAACTACACAATCCGCCTTTTCAATTTCATCAGGGCGACTTGTTGGAGAATGGGCTAATGTCATTTACTAAAGTCATCCAGACAGCTAACCTCATTGAAACTCAAAGGCGAATTGGGAGTTTTGAATTTCAAAGTAAGCGGAGTGAGATTGGGCATTCAGCATGTTCATCCAACAAGCCTGCAGCTGGGATAGTTGGATCAGGGGCTATACAGGCTGCAGAGGTTGTGAAGAAACCTGAAGAAACTGATCAGATATCTAAAGAAGCTTCTGCTAAGATCCAACAAATTGAGTCACGTATTTCGGATTTGCCAGTAGCTGCCAAGCCTGAAAATCCACTTCAGATCCAGAATGGAGCTCAATATGGATGGCATGGTCCGATGAGCAGTTCTGGTCTGGGTACAGAACCTGCAAGTTCCATTTTGCACAAAAAGAGGCGGTTAGCCACAAAGAATGAGCCGAGTCAAGTTGGTGACTTTGTTGTGGGCAGAAATAAGTCCGAGAGTAGACCCATTAGTCAGAGGGTTTGGGAGCCTACTCAATGGCATCAAGTACCAAATCAGTTCAGGGAGATCAAAATGCCAACTCAGGCAATTAATAGGACTCTGAAGCCACTGCCTCCAATTGGTGCTGTGCTGAGTCAAAATGTCGGAAAGAATAAAGGGAATGCTTTTGAATATGATAGATCGAGTGAGATAGGGAAACCCACAGAAGGATACAAGTTGCCTAACCAGAATGAGAGTCAGGTTCCTGGAAAGATTGTGAAGGCCATTGTAGACAGAATTGAGTCTCTGAATGAAGTAAGAAGCCAGGATGATCATACGTCAACACAAACTAACGAGTTTGTTCAAGGTCTTCGGGTGCCACCTACTTGGAACAAGATGGCCAACACGAATCTGCCTTGGCCAGCAAAGTTGCAGAGTCCGCTGGACATAGAAATTTTTGATCAAAGTCGAACTGGATTAAAGAAGACAATTGGGAGTGTGGGGACATCCCTACCATCACGGCCATCTGTTGGGTCCAAATTCCTTGTGCGGCACAATACTAAACTTCAAGCAGTTGATGCTGGAAGCGAGCTGAGTCGGACTCGGACCAAGGCTGAAACTCGAATTCCACATCAAAAAATCACTAGGCCAAATCTTCTAGATCACAAGCCCACACAACATAGAGTGTCCCCAAGTTTGTATGACGATCAACGGGAGAAAGATCAAGGTAGTGTCCAGAGAAAGAATAACCAGCTTGGCCCTCAGAGATTGATTTTGTCAAGTCAGGAGGTTTCACAAAGTACGAGTTCAAGATCACGTTATACCTCAAGCTGCACAAGTCAGCAAGTTAGCAATAGTTTCAGTGACGATGAAGGATATTCAGTGTCAGGTGATACTCGAATGCGTCAGTTTTCGGGTCCCTCTACTAGCATTGAGAGTGAGCTGTACTCATGGCAAGGTAGGACTGTGGGCCACAAAGTGAGTTGTACGAGCAGTGATAGTGGGATGTACTCGGTCTCAAGTAGGACTCGCCGTCATCAGTGGGATTCTGATAGCAGCAGCGAGATTCACATTGGTCCCTCCTGTCAGTCTGTGGGTTCAACATCAAGGAGAATGAATCCTGCAAAGAGTCAGAGATTAGATAAGAAGCAACAGATTGGACGGCTGAAAAAACTAAAAGATAAGTTAGCAATCATCTTCCACCACCACCACCACCACCATCACCACCACCACCACCTTCACGATCAAGGTGGTGATGATATTCACAGCGATCGGCATGTTGAGGTGAGGGGTGGCAAATCCTTATGGAAGCATGCAGGGAGGATCTTTGACAGAAGGAGCAAGGAGGAGAGTTATGGAGAACACGCAGTGAAAAAGATCAGGAAATCTGCAGCCGCAGATAAGAACCAGCGTGGTCATTTCCAGACACTTGTAGAGGGGCTGTTGCAACACCTTAGACATACAAAGAAATCCAAGCCTCCCAAAGGTGGCATTGGCTGGCCTGGAAATGGTGGCAAGAAGGCAGTGAAGAAACTACATTGGTGGCAAATGCTCCGCCGTCAAAGAGGATTAAAGATGCCCAAGAAACCACGTGGCAAGCTCGGAATGGGTAGGAAAAATCCCAAATTAAAAGCATTACCGAAACCGAGATGAGATGAAGGTCAGATTGTGTTTGATCAAGGTCTTGTAGTCCGGTGAAAATAGGTAAACAAGCTCCACTGGTTGTACATGCTGTCCTAGTGTAGAAATGTTGATGCTTATAACAATGGTTAATTATGCTTAATCGATTTTTGTAATGTGAATATCATAGCCCTTTAGTGAATAGTTACGAACGTTTAATGCTCTAATTTCTCATAAAAAGTAGAAAAGTACATTTCATAGAAATGAAAATGACACCAATAATAATGTTTTTCTTAAAAAAGTTTTTTTTTTATTTATATTTTTTTTTATAGAAAAGAAGCCTCTAGTGCTCTTTGATAGAGCTGTAGAGCCAAGCAAAATAATTCAGATTTAGTTGGATATTCTCTCAGAGATTGACTTATGTGTTTAACATGTCTAACCTAAGCATTTTAAAAACAACTTTTGTTGGAAGATAACTCCGATCAAGAAAGAGCTAATAAAAAAGACTTACTTAATTGAGATTGACTCGAGAGAGAAGCGACATAAACCTGAACTCGTTTATGTTTAAACAAACCAAATTTTCCACTACACTTCATTTGTTCTGCTGTTCATCAAACTCATTTTTCATATAAATTAATGTCATACTTAACTGTCAAGAGTTTATTTGCAGAACAATTAGATGATTGCAAAGTGACAAAATTTCTAAACAAATTTGAATATTATGGGAGATTTTTTTTTGAACGAATTTTGTGGGAGAATATTTTGAATCACTCGTATTACATAACCTTGTTAGTAAACGCAATTCATTTTATTGTTCTTGATTTTTTCATTTATTAGCTTCGCACTCCATCTCATTTTTTGATTTATTTTTACACAAAACGAGAATGAACCATAATTTGTTTATATAAATCGTTATGACAAATGATATTACGAGCTCGACCATGTAATATTATTACAAGCTTTAGTATTAGTGTCTTTAGATTGTTAAATGTTGTAAAGTTGGTAATAATTCAAAATGTCCTTGTCATTACTTAAAAAATAGTAGAAAACTCGATTTAACATGTAAAGATCTAACTAAATTTAATCTGACGATTCTAATACTAAAATTTGTAATAATAACTAAATTTGATCTAATGACTCTAACACTAAAACTTGTAATCATATCAAAAACATGAGCTAGTTATATCATATGGCCCAATTGTTATTTTAACTAAAATATTTCACAATATAGTATTTGAAATATTTAATGCAAACAAATAAAACAGTGACGTGTGTTGCATATAAAAATGCGAATTTTAATAGAAATTCGTTTGTTTTTCCTTTCATCTGCCTAAATCATACGTCAGCGGTGCAATCTGACATGGCCAGCACTCCCACCTCATGTGGGCCCCACCAAACTTAAAAATTAGAGAAAAAGTTCCAATCCGATTGACCCAATTATACATTACTGCCTCTCTCCTTCTGTCACTTCACTCAATTAACGTATTCATTCATTCATCTCAACATCATCGGCAACTCGCCGGGAAACCAGCTTCACGCCGAATCTATCAAAAGGATTCCGATCATTTATTCCTTATGGCCATCGCCGGCGCCTTCTTCTCTTCCACCTCCACTGTCCGTCGTTCCGAGTTTCCTGATTTCTATTCCACTCCTCAGTTATCTCCCTTCAAATTTTCCTCTATTTCTCTTGCATTTCTTAACGACGGCACCAGAATTTCCCGGAAAATGTAAGGACACTTGGCGCACAATATAGAAGAAGAAATTTATCTTTTTTTTGAAAAAAAAATTAATTTCGATTATTTACTGAAGTTGATGCTGATTGAGTTGAGGTTTTAGTTTATAGACTTGGCTAGTTTATGATCTCTATTATTTTCTCAGCAAGTTCCAATTCGCTCATTTGCTTTGATTAAATTGAGGTCTCTTTGAAAATTTCTCTGTTTCTAGTAATGGATGATTTTGTGTGACATCTTGCATGGTTTGTTGCTTAAATTGAAGTGTGTTCATTCTGTTATCAAGTTGTTTTACATCCTGATGGTTTTCATTTAGTTTACCTTTTGTCTTATACTCTTTCTGATCCACCCAAAGAGTCTTCTTTGTATATTTAAAAGTTAACACGTGTATAATACTTCCTCCGTCCCAAAATAACTGCCAATGTTTCTAGTTTGGAAGTTCAATACCAAATCAATAATTAACATATCTTTTTATGCTTTAGGTAATATTTCAAATTTCAATCATTGAAACTACATTAAAAATACTATAAATTGCAAAAAAAAAATTTGATCACTAGATTTCGTGTTCTGAAATGGAATTTACCATGTTTTGGTACAATAAAAGCAAACTCTGTTTATCAAGTCATTAATGTTTTCTGGTAATGTTGCATCTAAATTTCTGTATCCAACCCTGATGAAACTATGTTATACTGATTGAACTGTTATGTAGGAACATTGTGCATGCTTCTATTGATGGTGTAGACGCTGTGGCTGCTGCCTCATTGGTTAGTCAAATAATTCTTCCCTCTCCAATTCCTTTATTGGTTTCGTAACGTTATTAAGATTGCCAAAATGTGTGGAGCATAGGACACTTTGCATCTGTAAAACCTTATGCAGCTAATTATATTCATTTACATAGTTGATACAATTCTTTTTATGAAATTGCTTTAAACCTGCAATCATATGGATTTTGAGAAAGCTGAATTGCTACCCAAGCTATTTCGTGAGTAGAAGCTAGACACTTGCTTTCCTGCCTTGCCCCTTTCTGCCTATCAGTTCTCAGACTCGTGATTGTGATTTTCTCGCTAAGACCTAACAACAAGTCTCAAGGAGAGAATCCTAGTGGGGGCATGGCCCTCAGGTTCCCAACGCTGGCTCCACAAGCGTTATCACGAATCTCCTCCTTAGCAACAGACTTCCTTTGTAAGAAGCAAGAGATTGCGAGACAAGTGCAAGGAATACCCCTACAAGATTTTGTGCTAAAATTGATGTTGGGAAGCTGGTAAATAGGGTCTATGTCAAAATTGGAAGTTTTGCCTATAACAGCTAAAATTCTTGGATCTCAAGAGGATATGGAGTCCATCCAAGAGTGAGAGGAGGCTTGATTAGGCACAGCACTAAGAATGTTCTGTGCATCGTGGTCAGTCTACTTGAACTGTTCTTTTGCACTTATGTGAATGCTAGGGTGGTGCAGCAAGTGCTAATTGAAGGCATTGCTAGGTTAAGTGGTGAAGTTGGATGCAATTGCAAGATTACAAGTTAAGAAAGAAGAGGTCATAACAGTTAAATTCTTTAGGCATCTTAACTTGGGATAAGATGCGTCTCACAGTTCCACCAGAAAGCATCTGAGGAATAAATCCGCCTTTTTACTTCTATATTGAGTGGAAAATCTTACATCAAATATGAAGACTTTTGGGTGATCAGTAATCTGGATTCTGGTTAGGCTTATTTATCCTTATATTTTATCTAAATGCCTTTGCCCAGAAGTCTAAACATAGAGTACTTAGTCCAAACACGAAGTATTCAGTCACCCTAGTCTGTCGAAATCAAGCCCACGATACACTATAATGATCCATGTCCAAGAAATTGAGGATTTACTGAAGCACCTTTGATTCCTACTTATTAGGAAAATCAGCTAATAGTTTCCTGATCTATTGTAAGTACTAGAAAATTCAAAATATTTGACTTTATAAAGGCCCTAGTGAGTTCCGGTGTGGATGCAAACCAAATTTCAAATTCTGTGTTTGTTGGAAAGTATAGGCACCAAAGTTTCACAGTTTGAGATAGTGTTTATTTGTATATTTGATGGATCTTGCTAGTACTCTCCATATTGCTCCATTTTGTAGGGTGCCCACACGGGTAGGATCTAAGGATCAAATCTCATGCTAAATAATCTTCCCATCTCATTTTGCCTTTACTCATACTAACTTTTGATGTTTTAACTACCAAAGGACTAAACTCAGTTTTTGCTTCTTTTGTCTTCGAAGAGCTTTCAACTAATTTTCTTCTCCAATTTGTGGTTTATCTAACACACCTGGGCGCACAGCTTCCTGCTTCGTGTAGCTTCCCGAATTTCATGTCTGTTCCCATAAGTGTCACTTTGGTCCAACGACACATTTATTACATGCCAATAAATAGAGTTTATGACCATTTTTGGTGTATCTAGTTTCATATTTCCTGTGGTGTTCTGGCTCAGTAGAATGACATTGTTTTTCTAGGAGGCTCCCAGGACACAGGGTTAAGTTGTCATATCTTTTGCAGAATACCTTAACTTTTTATTTTGGTTTTATTCAGCTTAAACCACCAAAGTAGTAAATGTTTTGGCAGTTCTTCCTTCCATATCCTGGCTCCATTTCGATAATCTTTCAACTTATGTTCCTCGCTGAGGTAACAGTTTTAATCTGACAAACAGTAGCAAACAACTTCATGCATCTTGCATCTCTCTGTATTTCCGTAAGTGTGAGTTCTTTCCACTGATCAACGTTAGCAGACTCTTCATAATGCTTCAAGTACCCATGTGTTTTGGTTGTGAGCTTCTCTCTGGAGATGCTACAATGCGTATATAGGAAGTCAAATTTTAGCCAAAAGAATTTTTTAATTTCAAGTTAAGTGCCCATTTTTGAGTACTATATTTCGTGTGAACACTATTTATACTGAGAAATAAAATGTACAAAGATATGAAGTTCTGCAATATGTCTGTGTCAGGAATTTGATTATCTAATGCTTAAACACATACCAGCGCACAAGTTACACAAAACAAGTGCCCAAGTCTGCTTAAAAAAGACACACTGTTACACATTGACATTGCCAAATATCTATCATGCTTCAAGTACCCGTGCCTTTTGTTTGGAACTTCTCACTGGAAACACTACTAAAACGTACATCTAGGAAGTCAATTTTAGTGGAAAGAATTACTTAAATTCAAGTAAAATGCCCATTTTGAGAGTATATTTCATGTGAACACTACTTACCCTAAGAAATAAAATGTACAAATATATGAAAATTCTGCAATATTTTTGTGTCAGGAATTTGATTATCTGACACTTAGACACATACCAGCACCCAACACATGTACCCAAATCTGGGTAACAAAGACACAGACACTGTCAAATTGACATTGCCAAATATCTATCATGTCAATATCTCCTCTTTTCATTTTGAGAGTCAGTATTCTAAGTATGATGATCACTAGAGGATAGAAGTTTAATTGATGGACGTGCCGTGAGGAGGAAGTGAGAATCCCACATTTACTATACGCAAATGATATCATTCTTTTCCTGTCGTGGGGTCTTAGGGTAGTAAAATATGTTCTGACTATGTTGCAGGTTTTTGAATTCATTTTCATCCTGAAAGTTAATCTTCTGAAATGCGCTCTGGCCATTGTTGTAGAGGAGCAAAAGTAGGATGAGAATGCTTCCTTTTGTGGGTTACATGGTTAAGTCTTGGCTTTTTTCTTACCTTGTGTTCCTTTTGGGGCAAACCCTCAGTTGGTTAGTTCTTGCGAGTTGACCCGGTGGTAGAGAAGGTGTCAACACGTTTAGACGGGTGTGGAAGCGGGTTTTCTTCTCTCTGGGGGGCAGACTTACTCTTATGAGTCTTGCCTATCTAGCATACTTATTAACTTCCTGTCTCTTCTATGGATTCTGAGTGGGGTAGCAGATAAGCTGGAGTGTACTATGAGACATCCTTTGAAAGGGAATAGGGAGGAGAGATAAGGATCATTGTTGCATCGAAGGTGGTTTGTAGGCTTAAGGGGGAAGGTGGGCTTGGGATTGGGAATCAGATTTTCAAGAATATATCTCTTGTTGGTAGATGTTTGTGGCGTTTTCCCCTAGAGCCATACTCTATTTGGCAACGGGTCATATGGAGCAAATTCGGGATTCAAGGATGCTGGAGTCAGACATTATAATACCAGTGAATAAGCAATGTGGTATTTGGGGGAATAAGCATCGGCTAACTTTGGGCCAGCAGCCTCGGTTATATAGAGGATGCAAGCATTATCCGAAATGATTGGGCGTAAAGCTTCTGTAGATAGCTTTTTAAGTCTGTCGTCAGGTCTCAACTCTGGACATGGAGTGGAAACTACCAGGCTAGAGTACGGTAGGGGCATTTTCGGTGGAGCGGTGAAATGCGTAGATATCAGAAAAACCACTCTGTTGGAAGGACACTGACTCAGAGAGATGAAAGCTTCATCTACATTCCTGATAGTTTATTCACTAATTTCGTCATCTTTTAAAACCCTAATCCTTCTGATTGGGGATGGGCATTGGGTTTGTTTCTTTATTCATCTTTCTTCTCTCCATGATGCTTCCCTTTCTAGTTTTCTTGTGAGGGAGTAAAACTCTTTTCTTTGGAATTTGCAATTTCAGGGATCTTAGTGATAGGGAAAGACAAAAAAATAAAGCAGAAAATAAAGTTAAAAGAACTTTTGTTGACGCCTGTTTTGTGATGCACCTATTGAAGCACTTTTTCTTCTCTATCCACATGTGAGTGGGTCACATGAGGGGGGATTGTTAAACTTGATATAGATTGCCGAGTGCCTCTCTAATAGCTTAAGCTTATAGATGAGTTGGTAACTTGACAATCTTCTTTGGCTGTTTGCCTTCAAATGATAGTTGACATGTCCTATCCAGGCTTCTAGTATGTACACACTCAAACACACATATACAATCTGATGCTTGGGTGCTTTCTAGGATTCAAATTTTGGATCTATTTGTGTGTTGGATTGGGTGTGTTGTTGGGAGTTTGGGGTGTTCAGAATGTCAAACCAAGGGGTTGGGCAGGCTGGCATCTGTTCTGATGATTGTGGGATTTGTTTGTTAGTGTTTGGTACATTTCCCACGGGCTTTCATGGGCTGCGTCAGCTTCATCACATTAGTTTGTGTCATGCTATTTGAAGTTTTCTTGAAGAAAGCTGACTTAGCTCAGTGATTCAAAGTGTTCTTTTCCATGAACCTCCTGAATTATTTTATGATGTAATAGCAACATATTTTTCTATTTATGGAGTATCGTGTGGCCAACTATCTTTCGTGTCAAGGCCTTGACATTGACACATTATTTCCATTCCAGAAGTCTGAGCAGGATAGTGATTATGTCCCAATGCCGATTGTTTTAATTGATCAAGATTCAGATTCAGAGGCGACGATCGTACAAGTTAGCTTTGGAGATCGCCTTGGTGCTCTCATTGACACGGTAAAGTGCCTCAAGCAATGTAATACTATTGTTCCAAATAATATTTTTTCTGGAGTAATTTCATAATTTCTGTTTTTTTTTTTTTTTGGAGGGTGGGGACTGATATAATGAATACACTAGCAATGATAGATGAGGGGTCAAATGAACATTGTTTTCTATATCTTATTTTATGTCTTTGCGGTCCAACAAATTTAAAACATTGCTCCTAATGAAGCTCATATTTTTGAATGTTGGCTTTGGTGATCAACGCTCAGATAAATGTTACAATCTGGAATGCAGATGCTCACTGTGGACATACCATAAAATTGCGTAATACTCATTAAGCTAAAACTGTAGATTAGTTGAGTGTCATGCTGTACATGAACTGGTGAAATTTTTTGTCTTAGGTTTAAGTTACTTATTACTCTTTACATGTTCAGTCAAATCAGTTAGTCGCTTGATAAAGGTTATCAAGGGGCTAACCGCAAGATGGAGTCACCATTGGGTATTGTGTATTTGTTAAATGTAATTTAGTAATATCTTGTTTTGCTGGGCAGATGAAGGCACTGAAAGATTTAGGCTTGGATGTGGCAAAGGGAACTGTCACAACTGAGGGATCTGTCACCCAAACAAAGTTTTTTATTAAACGATTGTGAGTAGTTCCTTCTGCATTATCTTCAGTGGTCTTTTATATTTAGAAATAAATGAACTTCCTGAATTTTTCTGGAGTATTATAATGGCTTGTCAAAATTGGATGTTCAGTTGACCAAAGTTTACGCAACAATATTTGTATTGAGAAATAAGATGCACACTTTCAGAAATATTATTTCAATAGCACGACAGCTATATGCTCACCATATATCTGTGATACATGTTCAAGGTTCCGTAGGCCCCCCTGCCGCATATATAGCATGCTAAGTTAAACTGGAGTACTTACAAACTTGAACTTGAATCCAGTACTTGGATGATCTATTGAAAAGGTTCATGGAGAGGGAAAAAGGATTTATTTCTCTTTGATAGAGTTTGCAACAAAAAAAAAATTTGTGTAGATGCAGAGCCTGCACTTCTTTCTGTAGAAAGGGAGTGATGGTTATTAGCTTTTTTTAGTATTGAACTTGTCAACATCTTACTCTTCTCTGATGTTGTCTATAGCAATCCACGTTCTCTCCTTGGTTCGTTTTTAAGATGGATTGCTGTCTTACTATGATGGCTGTTGTGTTTTTGAGAGAGAGGGAGAAAAGAAGAAGACAAGACTTTGATAGAAGCTGTCATTCTAATTGATTAGGAATATTAAATAGAAGATTACTATAAGGTCATACTCTTACTCTCTTAACACTTCCCTTCAAGCTGGAGCATACATGTTTCTTATAGATGCAATCCCATCTCAATAACTGGGTAAAGACATCTACTAGTTGTTCACCAGACTAGATATAACCCGTGGCAAGAATCTTGTGCTGAAGCTTCTCATGAATGAAATGATGCTAAACCTCAACAAGCTTTTACCTTCATGAATTACCGGATTGGAAGCAGTATGTATAGCTGCTTTTATATCACGCCATAACTGCATAGACGTAGAACTATTATGTCTAACCTCATTAAGTGCCTGGCTAGTCCATGTCAACTCATGTGTAGACTGAGCCATGTCTCTGTTCTTTGACTCTGCAGTTCATCTCGATACTACCGTTCCTTTTGCTTTTCCAAGATACTTCTAAACTGTCTCCAACATATAGACAGTACCCAGTGGTGACTTCCTATCTGAAGAAAAGCGAATCTGCATAAAAAAAAAATCCTTTAAGCCGACGATCTAAGGATAATAACCCATGAGCCCCTTTAAGTTAACCGAGGATCTTCAAAACAGCCTCCCAATGAATGGACCGTGAAGATGACATGAATTAACTTGCTACACTCACAGGATATGGAAGTATCAGGCCTAGTTGTAGCAAGATCATTCAACTTCCCCGCCAATACGACACCTTGCCAGAAGCAAAAATGTTACCATTTTCAGCAGTAAGTTTCACATTAGGATCCATTTGAGTCTTCTAATTTTTTCCTAACATCCCAGTCTTTTAACATGTCAAGCACAGACATACATTGAGATGAGAAGATGCCCTGTGTGGAACAAGCAACGTCAATACCCAAGAAGTTCTTCAAGTTCCCTAACTCCTTCGTCCGGAATTTCTCTCGAAGGAAGGATTTAAGTGCATAAATGCCCTTACCCAGATAATATCACCATACCATTAACATGAACAATGCACAAGTTAACAAGATACCCTGTACTTGACAAATAATAGAACAATATAACACATGACTATTTACACTGCACATGCACAAACTCCATCAGAACCTCACCAAATCTTCCAAATCATCCCGTATAATGAATTTTTTAGGTTACAAACTATCTGAGAATCACACACACACAACACACACACACCCGGAGCAACAAACACAAAGGTTGTTCCCCCTTCTTCCTCTAGAAATGCAAGTGATGGAGCAGACAATGATTGGAGGTAGCAAGAGAGATAAGAAACTGTATAGACCCTCATCCTTAAAGTGCCTTAGGCTGTTCAAGGTAAGATGGTGTGACGTCAGATGATGAGTTTGCTTGTTATATACAATTCCGAGTTTCCCAGCTTCCTCTTCTACTGCCACACCCATCATCTTTCTCTTCTACCTCCACTCTTATTCCAACGAGGGGCTATCTTTGGGTTCCAATGGATCTGCTTTGAGGGCACTTGTGTTCCTGGGAAGTTTAATTGTCTCAATAACCCAACAATCCCCCCAAGCAAGTATCCTGTGAGCCATGAATCTGTGACTGATGATTGTTGGGATCATCAGCACTAACTCTGAGCTAACAATATTTGCTGCTGGTAAGAGACTCGTTCTTTGACCAATAGCAAGCACCAACCCAGAATGCTACTCAATCATCACCTTGTCATGTGGCTTCAGTGCTTTGGACCCATGATGTGCGATAGCAATAACATAGGTGCAACCAGTTTCCCCCACAAAAATTGCTGCTATCACATCTGCAAGAATTCTCCTTAGACCCAGGGCTGACTATAGTATGACACCTCATACTATCATCGACATCAACCAAAGCCATCTACTACGCGACAAGTGGACACGAGGGGCTGCACCTTTGGTGCTAACGTGTCATCCTGTCAAGGTATTCATCAGCCTGGAGGAGCTGCTGGTCCGACAAAGCCAACACATGCTGGATCCAACATTTGGAGCATCCGAAAGGAACAAAAGAGTTCGGATAATTGTGGATCCAAAACTGGATTGCTACCCAACAAAATTTATGTCTGGTGTTGTCATTCATTTTTCCTTCGTCAGTTGAACAGTGTTTTGTGTCATTTAATACTGATTGATCTGATTGTTTTGCCTAACATCATCATTTATGTTGATGTTGATTAACTTTTTAGATCAACTGGGCGCAAAGTTGAAGATCCTGATCTGTTGGAGAGAATCAGATTGACCATCATCAACAATCTCTTAAAGTATCATCCAGTATGTGTAGTGCTGATGCATCACTTCATGAGCACATATTTGTTTGTATTTTTAGGGATCTTGTTCGTCATGTTTGCCATCATGCTTACACTCGTGCAAAACTTTTATTTCTAAATTCTGGATGTTTAAGGAGTCTAGTGAGCGACTTGCAATGGGTGAGGCTTTTGGTGTCAAAGCTCCAGAAACAAAGGTAAAGGGTCTAAAAGACCTTAATAAGCATACTTATATCTCTCTCCATTTTACCTTTTGGCTGGTTATTTACTATTGAACCATGTGACCAATTATTTGTCTTCCTTTCTCATTCTTCATGACATTTATGTATTCTTAAGATGTTTTTTTTTTCTTTTCCCTCGTTTTAAAAAAAATAATTTATCTTAGGCATTGGATTTGGATAAATGTGCAGGAAAAATATGTGTATTTAGCAAAGGGGAAACAAGTATTTAGAGTACGAAACTTGATTAGATGTAAGAAACATTTATTATTTGTTTGTTTGTTTTTCTTTTTTATTCCTTGAACACTATTGTGTAACGTGCATCTTTTGTGGTGCAATTAGGGGAGGATACAGTTGAGTTTTGAAGGATTTTATTTTGCTCACTAACTTATGACCCCTAGGGTCGTACTTGGAAGGAAGGGATTTTCAGATGTGATTTGAGGCTAAAGATGTGAAAACAAAGCACAAGGACCGAAGAACCTAGGCAATACACGTAGGTTATGATTATAGCATATAGTG
Source organism: Platycodon grandiflorus (assembly GCA_016624345.1). Classification (NCBI taxonomy): domain Eukaryota; kingdom Viridiplantae; phylum Streptophyta; class Magnoliopsida; order Asterales; family Campanulaceae; genus Platycodon; species Platycodon grandiflorus. The sequence goes on from CM028368.1 coordinate 8,621,067, forward strand.
CGCACAAAGCATAATTGCTGGAATATTACCTATTAATTGATCTCAATCTACTTGAGAATGTTTATATTTTGTAATATAGGTTTAGGACTTTGATTCCATATTTTGATTGTTTTGAACTTGTGACCAATATAATCTGTTTCGATTTGCTAAACCACTAATAAACCTGAGCCTATATATATATATATATATATATATTTATTTATTTATTTACTTATTTATTTATTTATTTACCTAACAAAAAAAAAATGAGTAACACTAAGGCATAGGGTACTATCTTGATTCATATTCAGTGGTATAAATTTAGTGATACCCTTAATACAAGAAACACAGTAAAACAAATTAAACATGCCAAATGATACAACAAATGACTTTAATAAGCCTAAAATTGCCTATGAAAAGTCCGGGTGAGCTGAATCTTCAATCAAGCCAATTTCTTTAGCTTTCCAGCTTCTTTAGATGTACTTGACATGAATTTTTTCTGGATTGCATAGTTTTGACTGCTGTCAATGCTAGTTCAGCTAGTCAAAATCATAATAACACCACACGTACTGTCTTATTGTTTTATGTACATAAGTCTACCAATGGCTTTGAAATACGTGACATTCAAGTTTTTGGCATAGAGTCAGCTAAAAGTCAAAAAATGACATTGCTTTCAAGTTCTTTGCAGGAAATTAATAAGACGAAGCAGAGCAGCTAAAAGTCATTTTTCTATTTTTCCTTCTTGTGTTGAACTCATAAATTTGTTTGAGATGGCTTCTTTGAACAACACCAAAATATTCTATTTCTAAACGTAGATATTAAACTTCTTGTCATGTTGATGGCAGCTTGATGTTGATATCGCTACTCATATACATGTTAAGGATGATGGACCTAAAAGGAGGTTAGCAACTGTTGCTTTGTTGAACTCCTATGACATGCCACTGGTGGGAAATAAGAATTTACCTCAAATTTTGACAAATTTGCGGCACTAATTTCTTCATTATTTTGGTTTGATGTGGTTCAGTTTGCTTTGCATAGAGACTGCAGATCGACCTGGGTTGCTATTGGAAGTAGTCAAAATAATGGCTGATATAAATGTCAGTGTGGAATCAGCCGAGATTGATACAGAAGTACTCTCTCTCTCTCTCTCTCTCTCTCTCTCTCTCTCATTAGCATATGTCCGCTTGAACTATCATCCAATCTACTCTGTTATGCTATAGGGCTTGATTGCGAAGGATAAGTTTCACGTCAGCTACAGAGGGCCGCATTAAACAGTTCCATGTCTCAGGTAACTAATTCATTTTCAAACCATTAGCTACATTCTCTGTTTCACTTGCTGATATTCAGTCTCTCTCTCTCTCTCTCTCTCAGGATTGGGTGGAGAGGGTGGGAATGATGGGCTACACAATGTGTATATCTATCTGATCACCCCCAAAAACTAGTTGAATGTGGGAATCAATTTCTTGAATTTGATATAAACTATGAAGACAGTTTACCTACTAATCATAAAGCATGCCAAATCTAATCATGAATCAACTTCATTATTGTAGACCACTTATATATCCTTTTGACGGTCCCTTATTTGGTCACTTTTGCTTAACCATGGACTTTAAGACATGTTTTTTGGTTATAATAATTTAAACTTGTAATGATCGTCATGTATTAGCTGTCTTTGTCCCTAAATTTAGATTTTTGTTCAAGTTAATTTTAAAAGATGGAGTTATCGTAATTGATGGTTTTCTGTTCACAATTTGGAGTTTCACCAAGAGTGCCACTTATTCCATGGTGTGAAACTGTGTTGCCTATAAACGTTTTGGAAATTGCATGTCATCTGTTATATGGTTCCTACATAATCCTACCGGCTTTCCTTTCCGTAGTTCCCTTTCCCATTTTGACTTTTTAATTTGCACTTAAAAACTGTCCCAATTTGAAAATTAAGCTTACAATCTTCAATTATGTTTTAACTTTTTCCCTCATATATTTGAGAAACTTTGGTTCATGGATTTTATGATGGAAAGGAAAAGAAAATGAAAATGAATCTGTCTTGCGCTGTTTGAATACCATTTATAAGTGTAGTATAGGCTATGGCTAATCAGATAGTCACCCATGACTGTGCCCACTGGACTAAAGAACTACACGTGCAGGGATCACCACGCATATGGGGTAAATTACCTGTCTAAGCAGAAAACATCCACAAAGAGTCAGCTGTCTAGGAGACAATCTAGGGTTCATTACCCATCTTGGGAACAAAGACTGTCAACTGCAACCTGTCATGGTGGTACAGGTAGGAGAGTGGCCCGTTAACGTGTAACGGCACTTGAAGCATGAAAAATTCATCAAAAGCTCCCGTATAAGCCTAACTAAGCAAATTAAGGGGCTTCACGCCAAGGTTTCCCCAAGAGTCCCTCCAGGGACTTCTCACCTAGGGTTCACCAAAGCTTTTCATTAGGGGCCTTCACACCTAGGTTTCCTTAAAAGATTTTTGTCAAAAGGTTTACTGTCTAGGGTCTCTTTCTGAACCTTCAATCAACTACCTCACATGTGACTTGGTTAGGACATTTACGATGATACATGTGCAATTGTTATCACATAGGCAGCTTTCCCTGCGAGCTCCCCAATTAGATATACAAGGTATTGGATATTTGGATGTGGTTGGAGCTCGGAATGGTGGTGGCATTTTTATACAATCCGCTAACCCATCCGTTTTACCCTTTAAAAATGACTTGTTTGTTAACCATTTAAGTATCCAATTAAAGGTAATGCCTATTGGATTTTTATCCAACAACCCAATTAGTTACCCAATAAAAATGTAGGGAAGTAGCCAGGAGAATCTCTTGATCGACTTGACGCTAGACAGAGTTAATAAAGAAAAAGAAAGAACATCTTTAAGGTACCAATCTTATTGTCTCATTTCTCTTCAATAAAATTTTAAAAGGAACACTCATTTTGGGACAAATGGAGTAGTTTTATTAAGGGTGTAAATGAGGACAAAGAAAAAGTTTCTAACAAAAAGATAAGATTTATAAAGAAAATTTATTGTAAAAGTTAATGGGTAATTTGAGTAATCACCGGTGAGTATTGGGTATTATTGGGTGTAGAGTAAGTTTTGGGTATACCCAAGATTATCCATTTAGATTAATAAGTAGATTTGGTTAATACCCAAAATTACCCATTAGATTTTAACGGGCAACTTTGGGCTTTACCCAAATCCAACCATCTTACCCAATTTCCATGCCTAGCTGGCATGGGGCGCTTTGGATTACCGTTGAGAAGAAACAAACCATTTATTCGCTCCGTCCCAATCGAAAAAGTACACTTTTGACTTTTTTATTAATTTTCAGATAGATTTTAACATACTAGTAGAATAAATAAAATTATAACTTATGGAACTACACTAAAAGTACTAAGATTCGTGTGTTTTACAATTTCTGAAAAACAATAAATCCTTGTCAAATATTGATTCCAGAATTGGTTAAATTGACCAAAAACAAAAATTCAAAGTGTACCTCTTCAATTGGGATGGAGTGAATAGTAGATTTTAGTTTTGCATCTCATTTTAAATTTTCTTTTGACATAACTATTGGCAAATGAACTTTTAATTGTAATTTTACTTTCCATTTCTCGTTCCCTCACCAATTCCATGAAGCAAACAGTGGCAAGGATTTTGTTCTCATGCTTATGAACTAGGGTAGGAATAATGTGTGTCCTTTTGAAATTGAGCTGGCATCTTCAACCTCACATGTGTTCATTAATCTCCATCCTCCCCAACCACCAACACATGTCTAACTTAGTGCTTTAATGTGCAGGTGTTGACGAATTGCCTGCGTTACTATCTCAGGAGGCCAGAAACAGATGAAGATAGCTACTAGAAAAGCATTTACATGTCTTTATACTAATTTGACTAATATACATCAATCAGATCATGTCAAACGCATGATTCAATATTTGGATTGTAATGTATCAGGATATGGAATTTGTTTTCTACGCTGCATTTTACTGGTTTCTGGTGCAACCATCAGTGACTCACCTTTCTTCATCATGAATAAGTAAAAAAAGACATCAGTCGATTACCCAAATATATTGCAAGTTGCAACCCAATTTTGCTCCTGTAGACTTGGATACTCAAAATTAAGGGTTGATGACCTTCTTTATAAGAGAAGTTATGCAAAAGATGTAAGTAGTTTTGTTACTTCCTTGGGCTTTTTTAGGGACTTCTACCAGCGAGGCCTTGGAGAATTCAGCTTTTGTTGTACACAAGAGTACAAGTACTCCAATTGAAGGTAGTTTATGTGTTTCTAAGTTTTGATTACTAGACATTCTTAAAATTGTTGTTGCTGTACATGAATCCTCCTTTTCCAGGTCTCTGTAGAAAATCAGCTACTGCGCCATGGCGGACGGCGTTTATGACATCTCTTTCAATATCCTATTGCGGGGAAACGAAACAGTATCCACTTGAATGCATCCAAGATTTCAACCTTGCCAAACTTGGTGCAATTTTCCTCTGCGAATACTTACGAACAGAGTTGGAATGTCAGTATAAATCGCTTAACAAAATATGGATTTTTCTTAGCTTCTTCCATCATCTCTAGCCCCAGGTGGAAAGCTATTAGATGAGAATATGGATGATGGGATATGATTGGTGTTGGAAATTTCACTGTCATGTTAGTGAGAAACCGAATGCTTGGAAGACACATATACCCTTAGTGGTCCACATAAATTCAAAGAAAAATTGAGTAGTTTTGTATACCTTGATGATCTCATTAGGAATGACGTGACGTAGCGAGAAATCTATTATTCATCTCATGTCGCTCAAATAGTTTACCTTTTAAGAGTTGGATATTTTAAAGATTATTATTCCACAGATAACTTTAAATTTTTAAGTACTCTATTAAAGTCGGGTATACAATAATTGTCAATTTACACGCACCTCGTTTCGGGCTGCTTAAAAACAGTTCATCCATGTTAGGTCGAAGGAAATTGCGTGGAATAATTCATCATGGACTGAACAAAAAAAAAAAAAACTCAAACTGAAGACCTCAAATATTTTGTTTAAATCGCCGAGCTACCCTTGAAGTTGTGCACTTGTTTTATCATTTTGGTTCATGCCAAAGGAACAAAACATGCTTCAAGTGGAATAAAGAAAGCACAATGGTCCTGGATCACCTTCAAAAGCACCATTTGGTAAAGCATGTATACTTTTCTTCTTCTTTCTTAGATGTAGTACTGAATTAATCAACAAACTTAGTAATTGAGTTTAGTTTGAGAGGGAGCATTATTTTCACTTGACTTTAAATATAAGTTAAAAAAGAAAAGAGTAATAATTAGATGCAATTCTTCACAAAAAACAGACAGGTCATATTCACTTTATACCATTTCCTACAACAACAAAAAAAACAGACATTATTGCTTGTGGATGCACCTATGTTGATGCTAACTAATCATCTTATCTTCATCTTCAAGTAAATCACTTTTTCTCATTTTTTCAATTTTTTTATTAAATTTATCTTAAAAGGTGCTAGTATTTTTTTATGGAGCCATAGATATAACAAGGCAAATTCAAGCTTCTAATGTCTGTTTGACAAACCTAAAATCAGGGGATTGAGATTAGAAACTGGTCATTAGTTTTTTAGTGTTTGACATTTGTTTGAAGAAAGCCATTTTTGCCATAGGATGATAATTTAAGGGGCTATATATGCTTTTAGCACTCTAATTTTCAACTAAGACACTCCAAGTTGTTTTATTATACTTGTATATATATGATCATTAACTATATTTTAAAGTGTTTTGGTTGAAAATTGGAGTCCTAATTGCATAATCCCAATTTAAGATGCCAAAGGTTGCCTTGGGTTTTGGGGCCAAGATAGATCTATTTTTCCAAATTTTTGTCGCTAGACTTTCAAATATAACGTTAACACTTTTATCTGAAAGTGTATATGATTTTACGTTTGAGGCAAAAGTTACGCACCTATTACTCTATTAGGGTGTAATATGAAAAAATTCATTTACTTCATTATTTCTTACGTCTCAATGCTAGTAGGACCGGTCTCTGTCGAGACATAATTTATTATAAGTGAATGTTTGAAGAGTGTCTATAAGCTAGCTAAATCCTTATTTTAGAGTTTAAAAGGTACATCGAATTTCGAATAGGCTAAAACCATGTTTTTAGATCCATATGTAGTACTATTAAAATAAAGCCAAAACTATAGTCAATATAAAGGGCTAGGAAGCTGTGGCGCAAGTGCTCAACTTGTCAGCTAGAGTCAAACTCAAGACTTTGTGATCAAGAAGTTCGGAATTGGAATCAACTCTACTAACTACTTCTTAGTACAGTTGTGATTTTCCTGGTAATCATAGGAAAGTACTTGCCAAATTAGTTAGATTTTCTAGAGGCATGATTTGTCAACTATTTCAACACTAAGCAAACTCTTTAAAATCCCATTTATTTTCTGTCATTTCTTGATCCACAAACTATGAGATCAACTATGTCTCCTAAAATGTCAGTTTTGTTAGTTATATTCCTCCACACCACCTATGTTGTATTGGCTTCTGACCCTGATCCCCTCCAAGACTTTTGCCTTCCAAACACAGGCAATTCCTCATCCCATCATTCACTCTCATCGTGTAAGAACTCCTCGTTGGTCACCGTAGAAGATTTTGTATTTTCTGGTATAAAAGCCCCCGGACAATTCAAATCCGGGTTTTCAGGGGTGCCCGTAACTTCAAGTGTCTTCCCGGGCTTGAACACACTAGGCATCTCGCTTGTTCGTGCTGATTTTGAAGTTGGCGGGGTTAATGTGCCACATGTTCATCCAAGAGCGACTGAGGTCGCGTATGTTCTAACAGGAAAGATTTATTCTGGATTTGTAGACTCTAATAACAAGATATATGCTAAAGTGATTGAAAAAGGGGAGGTGATGGTGTTTCCGAGGGGTGTATTGCATTTCCAGATGAATGTTGGAAAGTCACGGGCAACTATATGGGGGAGCTTTAACAGCCAGAATCCAGGGTCTGTGAGAATGCCGTCGGCTTTGTTTGGATCGGGGATTAACGAGGAGTTGTTGGAGAAGGCTTTTGGATTGAAAGGTAAGGATGTTTCCAAGATGAGAAGCGGTTTGGTCCTCAAGACCAGGAGGAGAATTGAGGTAGGGTGTAGGCGTCTTCTGATTCTTTCGTTGTTTTTGTTCAATTTTATCTAGGAAATTAGGTTCATCAATAATACTTGGTGGAAAAGATGTTATGAAATATTTATGATTTTCCGGATTTAATTGCAGTGATCGAAGGACTACAGGAATTAATTTCTCATCTAGAGTAATAACATTGTCTCTTTTGGTTTCTTGATCGTATTTTCTGTATGATTTTTGTGAAGTATATGTGTTAATTGTTCTGATTTTTCCAAGTATATCATAAGTTGGTTGCACCTAAAGAGAAGTTGTTTATGTTTATGTAAATGGTCTATAATCTTGAGGCCAAGCTGTGTATGAGATTTCTTTACAAAAAGTTAGCTCGGGTTCAAAAGCACACACAAAAGAAGACATGAACAGAATTATGCTATGTCGATGGGATTACAGCTATAGGAACTCTGCTTATGTATGACTAAACTAGTCGAGCCGAGCTTTGGTTTTCAAACTTGACTAGTTAATATTGTAGACTGACACAATCTTGAATCAAGCTAATTAATTAGTAACCTATATTTAGTCGTTATGGGTGGAGTCGAGCTTCTAATGAACCAATGCTTGTGCCATTTAACCTTCTTTTGAACAAATTTGTATTTTACGGAACTCATCCAAGTAGAGGAAGAGTCATATTGCATTTATTGCTTATGGCTGAGCCACACGTATTCGAATTGAGTTTGAACCAACTCAGAGCTGGCTGCTTGATTCTTTTATGCTGGATTGCTTGTGCAATTGTAAGGCTTGGGCTGTGCCCTTGCAAGCTGATCGCATAATTTAGTTGGGGTAGTACTATACGTTGACTTCTGAAAATCGCGGAAAAAGTTCTGCTACTTTTGTAAATGGCTTCCAAAAGTAGCTCTAGAAAAGCGAAAAAACAACTAACACTCCCTAGAAGGTGGAAAATTAGGTGAAGACATCAATCACCTCTAAGAAAAAGTGTTGATGGGAAAGAGCTTTGCAGGTCAGCAGACCAGACATCCTTATTTTGTAAACAAGGTGGAGCTGTAAAGTTTAAAGAAGGAATCATTTACCGTGCCTTGATTGAGGATCATATAATTGTTCACTACTGAAGTTTGCTTGTTCATTGCTGGGACATTCTAATGAGTGCAGAATCGACATATATACTTATGTACTGGGGAAGGTGGAGTAGGCGAGTAGAGTAATGATCCCATCTCTCGTGCTCGTTTGGTACAACATGAGTAAACCATTCCTTTCTATGCCAAGTCACTGTAGTTCAGATAAGCCCATTTTAACATACCGAACCAGCACAAAGTAATTTCCGCTGACATAAAACTCAAACAACAGTACTGACAACAAACAAATTGCTCCTGAACTAGCAAAAAATTTAGAAAAACTTCGTTAGATTTTCTATTTCAGGATAATTTTTACTCTAGAAATATATTAACATGACAAACAAACCAATCTCGCAACATGCACAATCAAAGAAGTAAAATACATAAAGTAAGTACCACAGCCAATACTATTACAGACTCTAAATTAGTAGAAGTCCTACACATTCAACACTTTCCTAAAGCAAAGTGTATAACATTTCATTCCAGATATCAGGAACACCAGGCAGGCACCAATGGCTACAGTCAGAGGTATAGTCCCTTAGGTGTTGCTTTTCTTTTTGTCCCATGGCTTTAGCGTAAACAGAGGGATGCCCATCTTTTCGAAGAGTCGACATTGCCGTAACATCTTGCAAATATACTGGAAAACTCATCCTTCTCAATACCCCTTGTAGCACTTGCACTTGTGCAGGTACGTGAGTGTGAATGGCATATCCGAGAGGCTCCCTTTGATTGTAACACTTCCATCCGTTTTCCCTGTTAACAGAAAAAGTGAGAAACGTCGTGATCAAAATGATAATAAACGCATACACGTATACACAAATACCCATGTTCTGTATACAAAACTTCAAACTGATAGATCCATCATTGTTATTAATCCTTCTGGTTTATTTATTTATTTCACTTTTTTTTTTTGCCAATGGCATGGGATTCCAACCAGTGTGATGTGTATATCAATAAAGGGATGTTACCTGTTATGCCTGGGTGACATGCTACGGAAAATAACTCGAGTTCTTCGAGGATCTAGATTTAAATCAACCCATTTTGCCCATGTCGTGAGTCCTTTTTGGTAGGCAACCATGGGATTCAAATTTCTGGACACACTATTTCCCTCCATAAGGAAATCCCACCTGATATTGGGCATCAGACACGAGTATAATCAAGAAATATGTTCAAAAGTTGCACACATAATTTCCCAGAAATCTTTTAGTTTCTTATCTACAACTGCATATCGATTTTTCTCATTAGAGAAGGAAAAACAAAAAGATCTAGTGAAAATTTCTTACGAACTCCATCTGTCAGAGTGAGTCCACCAGTGAGCTGAATCAAACACAAGCACATCAACTTCTCTCCAATATTTTGCATTCTCTTCTATCAAGTCCAGATGCAAAATCCTCTTGTTCCCAGTTTCTTTCCTCAGTTCAACTAGGAATGGAGCCCAACAAAACTCGATTGATGTCTCATAATCCTGTAGAGACAATTTCTACATTATTAAGGTTGTATTTCTTGTGGCTAAGTACACCTTAAGATTAAGAAAATAAAACAATGAGGGAGAACAGATGTTAATGTTGGTCGATCATGAAAACAGATTTTGCTTGACTATAGTCTTTTTTGTTACTTGAATCATTATTTTGGCTCACCAGAGCATGGAAGGCCATGGAAGGGCCAGCATAGGTGACAATCTTGCGATCGGTTGGAATTACGGATTGTATTAAGCAGACAAGAGACTCCCATTGGTTCCTCATTATGGAATCACCCACAAGCATTATTCTTTTCCTTCTCATCCTCCCTAGATACTCCAATGCATCAAACCTTCATCACACACACACACACACAAAACAAAAAAAAAAAAATCCTCATGTTAACTAATTATATATTATGCAATATGAAACCTTATAGAGAAAAGAAAAAAAAATTCGTGATCAGTACCTAGGAATGGAACAACCATGAGGTTTCCACCTCCATTTTTCATAGTCCGAATCGGGCCTCCCGTTCTTTTGACAAGTAACAGCACTAGATAGATACGGGCAGCTAGAGTCATAGAGTGGGTAAGACTGGTCGTAGACCCATTTTCCGGACCTAAGATCACAAGTTCTTAGGGAATCATGTCGGCTTTGGACCATGTCAACATCGTTGTCATCTTTCTCGTCTAGCCACGACAACTCTTCTACCTCGAGTTCTGAGGCTTCTCCATGGAAGATAGTTTGGAGAAAGAAGGTGAAGAAGCAGAAGAGGAAGAAGGAAGTGTTAGCCATTAGAGGTTAAGTGGCAGAAAGAAGGTGAAGAAGCAGAAGAGGAAGAAGGAAGTGTTAGCCATTAGAGGTTAAGTGGCATGAGCAAATTAAGGGAGAGCTTTAGAAGGTACATAAATTAATTGAGGTAAAGAGTAATTGGAAGGTCCTAATGAAGGAGGTAGGAGCTGGTCTTTATTTGTAGGGACAGTAAAAAGTTGACAAAGTTAATTTGTGACATTACGGCATGACATGCGGTAGAATTGTACTGTGGCATGCATTATCCTTTATTGCACTCATTGTTAGTAATAATATATAGTTTCAGTTAATTTCTCGTATAGTAGTACGTACTTAAAAAAGTATTTATACGTACGTATGATAGATCATCAAGAAAACTTTTCTTTTTTCAGATATTAATTTGTCAAATGACTGTATATATGTTTGACTCTCATGCAAGAGTAAGAGGCATAGAGAAGAACGAAGAGTGTTGTCCAACTGCATAGAGCTAGAGGTAAATAAATTAATTAAAGAGATAGCCAGCCAAATATTAAATATTAATTAATTTGAAATAATTATGCCATCTATGTTGATATATATATATATATATATATGAATGAATTTAGTAATGCAGAATTCTAGCTTTTATCCACTTTGATGTAATTGCCACGTGAAATTTTGTTTAATCAAAGCAAAATCACGATAAAAATCAGATCGAATTAAAAAACTCAAAATCTCTTTTATCCTTAATTTTTATAAAACAACTTCAAAATTACAAAATCAAAGTTACCAAAATTTGAAAGCTAAAATCTTTTGCAGTTGGGTTGGGTTGGGTTGGGTTGGCCTGGCCACCATGGTAGTGTGGGGATGAGAGAGAGAGAGAGATTAATGGTAACTTTATTGTAGCCGTGACATGCGGCCTGCCGGATAGTAGGCCATGACACTAATGAAATGGTTTCATCGTCAAAAAGGTTGAAAAAGAAAAGGTTCCAAAGAAATTCACAGTAATTTCCAACTTAGAGTTTACCCCCTTGAACTATTCACTACTATTCTCTACTTTCCTCTGCATTGTCAGAAGTGTTTCCATATAACTCCATCACATTTCCACTTGTCCCATTTCAGTCTTATTTGCATATCATCTCGATGAAAATTGATGAGATATGGAAGGGGCTTAATTGCACATGAAAAACTTTGAAGGAGATTTAGGTAAATGTAGTGCTTTTTGTAAAAGATGGCTAAATGAACACAACTTTTTGGTGATTTCAAACTACAAATCGTGATGCTTACCATATGATATATTGTTGCATGTATAGGGAAATTTTTTCTTCGCAACAATGCTTGAACATTCATTCATCCAACAAAATTCTGGTTTACATCTTTCAACTAGGTATAGAGCGAAGAGTTGTACATGAAATTGACATGCGTTTTCATGAGATAACGACATATTTTATACATGTTTGTGTGTGTGTGTGTATATATATATATATATATATATATATATATATTTGATGAGAGTGTTTGGCTAGAAGAGATAGAATGAAACTTGAAGGGAAGAATATGCTTTGTTGTTGGTGGTGGTGGTGTCATTAATGTTCTTGTAGAATTGTTCAATCTTTTTTTTCTCTCAAAATTAATTAAAATAATTTTATGAAATAAAAGAGAAGATGAAAGTAAGGTGAATACATAAAGAAGATAATAATAATAATAATAATAATAATAATGAGATTAACTTGTTGCACGATGATAGAGTGCAACTGTGCAAGATATTCTTTACCTTAAGGATCAATATTCAATTGATGGATACGTTAGGGGAGTAAATTGAATATTTGCCTTTAAGTAATCATTTAACTGCAGCCCAAGCATATATGATAGGAAAGTATGATATTAACTGTCACTTTGCTTTAGAAGTCACTATACAATTCGGTCCAAGAGTGATTTGATATATATATATATATATATATATATATATAATATTAAGAGTAACGGAGAATAGTTTTTTATTTTATTTTTTTTAAAAAAAATTAGTTCATTCGAATCAGCTTACGCACACATCAACTGATCAACTTTCTCGACAAGTTTAAAAACACACCCCAACACTTAGACATGTGCATTTTCAAAAAATAACAGTAAAAGATATTTTTATTTATTTAATAACTCAAACTACAAGGGCCCTCAAAACTTGGATCTATTTTACAGATTTGGTTCCAAATGTTACAAAATGCTCCTTATTTGTATTTCACTGTATGCACTTTTGCTTTTTTCTATTTATTATAGTGGTCAACCATATATGTGACCTTTATGTTGGATATGTGCACTTCAGTTGATGTTTAAACATTATTGAAATTACTTCCTCATCCTCATATAGTGGTTTGTTGTCTCTTTTAATAAAGAATGATATTCCTTTACTTTAAACCGAGCATAATTGTTATTGGCTTCATTTTGTTCCAATCTTCAATATATTGAGACTTCAAAGAGTTCGAACCTTAAATTTCTCTTTTCCTACGTAATATTATCCAGATTCCCAAAGGCAAATGATATTACGAGCCGGAGTTTATGATATTCTTACAAGCTTTAGTGTTAGTGCCGTTAGATGATTTTAACACAACTCTCGATACTTAAGTGTTGTTAACTTGATAATAATTTGGAATATCCATGTCATTACTTAAAAAATGACAAATTTGAACCGATGGTGTAGAAATCAAAGTAAATTTGATCTAACGACGATATGATCTAAAGCTTGTAGGAATACCACAAGCACGAACTCGTAATATTATACATCAATGCCAAATCACTTTTCCCTTGCCTTTCTAAGTTCCAAGATTATTTAAATTTAATTGTACTGCCTTAAGAGCACAATTCCATTACTTTTTCTTTGGCACTATATTTATTTGATGGTGTAATGCTACATATACAACAACCATTTAGACAATTCAGTTACAGAATAACATTATTTTTTTGAAAATCTTACAACCTTTGTAAGAATCGGACATTAACTGAATATAAATCATACTGTACATTGTAAAAGAGAAGGACAGTACACCACCAACTGAATATAAATCATAAAATGGAAAACCAATTAATTAACTGAGAATATTAAAACAATGATATGGTACTACCACGCAAACATCAAAATTTTCTTTATGTCCATGCGACTGTCTTGCTTGAACGGTAAGTATTGGTGATATATGTTTGCCTAAATTCTTCTGGGTACTTCTGAAAAGATTACAATTTTTGTAACTATGATCCGAGACATGTAAAAGTAGAAACTGCTTAATTAGTATCCCATGGGAGGAGGTGGAGAAGTGTAATAGTATGATGGAGGCGACGGTGAGGGTGGCGGAGGAGACTTGTAAACATAAGGAGATGGAGGTGGAGGTGATGGTGATGGTGAAGGTGGTGGTGGTGGTGGAGACTTGTACACATATGGTGGAGGTGGAGATGATGAAGGTGGTGGAGGAGACTTATAGATGTAGGTTGGTGGTGGTGGAGACTTGTAAACATAAGGAGGTGGTGGTGATGGTGATGGTGAAGGTGGTGGTGGAGACTTGTAAACATAGGGAGGTGGTGGTGATGGTGGGGGTGGGGGAGGAGAATTGTAAACATAAGGAGGTGGTGGTGGTGGTGATGGTGATGGTGATGGTGGTGGTGGAGACTTGTACACATAAGGTGGAGGAGGAGATGGTGAAGGTGGTGGAGGAGACTTGTAAACATAGGGAGGTGGCGGTTAATTGTGAGAAAGGATAGAATGCCCAAGATGAAATTTCATTAACAACGACGTGGAGTATAAATACGAATGCTTTGTGTCTAGTTCAAAGCTTGAGAATACAAAGAGGTTGGGTTTGAGAATTTCAAAAGAGGTGCTACTTTGGTTGTGATGAAAGTGACTTCCAGAGGAGCATTGCTTTGATTGTGATGAAAGTGATTTCCCAAGATTCAGTGTCAACACCCCCTCAAGCTAGACGGAGGTGACCGTAGACGCGGCTTGGAGCAAAGAAGAGTGAACCGAGACTTCTTGAGTCCTTTGGTGAAAAGGTCCGCTAGGCGATCATTAGTGGGCACATATGCGAGTTTGAGGACTTTCGTTGTACTAATTCGCGAACGAATTAAAGTGATAATCTATCTCAATGTGGCGGGTGCGGGCGTGAAAAACGGGATTACGGGCCATCTGAAGAGCTGAGAGATTATCACAAAAGATATATGGAGGATTCATGAGAGGAATGTCCAGTTCGCGAAACAGAAAAGAAAACCAGCGTGCTTCGGATGCGGTAGTGGCGAGGGCGCGATACTCGGCCTCGCTACTTGATCGAGAAACTGTAGCTTGCTTTTTGGCGGACCAGGATACTAGATTTGGTCCAATAAAGAGACAAGACCCAGTTGTTGAGCGACGGTCATCAGGGTCGCCGGCCCAGTCTGCATCTGAATATGCCCAAATGTCGAAGTTCGAGGATTTGTGGAAGATGAGGCCTTTGTCCAGAGAGCCTTTGACGTATCTGAGAATACGCTTTGCAGCTTGGAGGTGAGTGGTTCGGGGCTTGTGCATGAATTGACATACTTGGTTGACTGCAAAGGCGATATCGGGACGAGTAAGGGTGAGGCATTGCAAGCCGCCAACTAGACTTCTGTAGAGTGTTGGGTCAGGAAGAGGATCACCAGAATTGATGGAAAGGCGAGATTGCGCGGCAACGGCAGTAGAGCAGGGCTTGCAAGTGGTCATGTTGAAGCGAGTTAACAAGTCGAGGGCATAGCGGGTTTGATTAAGATGGAGATGTGACTCATTGCGAGTAGTGGAAATGCCCAGAAAATAGACGAGATCACCAAGCTGTCGACTTTCAAATGTGGAACATAGGCTGTCAATGAAGGTGGAGACGGCACTAGGTGATGAACCCGTGATGATTAAGTCATCCACATAGACTAGGATGTATGTGGTGGATGAAGTATTATGCCGGATGAAAAGCGAGCTATCGAGCGGCTGTTGAAGAATCCGTGTTGGAGAAGAAATTCTGATAGTCGATGAAACCACGCCCTTGGTGATTGCTTAAGTCCATACAGAGCACGGTGAAGACGACAAACATGATTCGGGCGGGATGAATCGATGAACCCGGGGGCTGCTTGCATATACACTTCTTCGGACGGGAATCCATTTAAAAGGCATTACGAACATCTAATTGCTTGATTGGCCAAGCACGACCATGAGCAATAGATAACACGGTTCGTATAGTTGCGGGTTTGACACGGGATGAATGTCTCATCGTAATCTAAGCCTTCTGTTGATTAAAACCCTTGGCAACAAGTCGTGCCTTGTATCGATTAATCGACCTTTAGTTGTTCTTTTGATACGGAAGACCCAGCGACACCCAACAACATTCATGGATGGAGTGGAGGGAACCGAGACCAAGTATTATTTTTGAGCAAGTGAATATTCTTCTGCATTGCGGTTTGCCGGTGGCGAGACTTGGCGGCTGTTTGTATGTGGTAGGTTCGAAGTCTGGAGAGTCCACGGAGAGTGCGAGTAGGCATGTGGTAGTGGATGACGAGAGACCCATATATGAGGCGATTGATGCTGCGATAGCGGAGAGGCGGAGAGGACTCGGGAGAGTTATACGCGAAGGAGACGAGATTCTTTGGGAGTTGCGTTAGGAGAATTTGGGACGAGGTTAAGTAGTGGCGGGTTGGACGGGGCTTATGTGAAGTGGGATAGGGCTGGGTGGTGATCGTGTGGGGATCTGTATGGGAACGGGAGGGCTGCGGTGTAATTGGTTATGGGAAGCGGTAAGGGGTTTGTAGTGGTAATGTGTTTGGCGGTGGGGTATATGGGGTAGAGAATTTATATTGGGTTGGTCCGAATGGTAAAGGATGGAGCCAGGGGCGAGCGATCGGCAGAGGATGGAGCCGCATTCTGTCAAGAGCAAAAGGAAAAGAATTTTCGTCAAAAAGTACATGTCGCGTAACATAAATTTTCCCGTGAGTTTATCATAACAACGGTAGCCCTTGCGATTTCCATCATAACCAAGGAACACACATCGGACGGATTTTGGATGTAGCTTGTGTTTGTTATAGGGTACTATATATGGAAAACAAGAACAACCAAAGGTTTTGAGAAACCGATAGTCTGGAATACGTTGAAAGAGTTTTGGTACGGGGATACATAGTCGAGTTGTCTCATAGGTAACCTATTGATGAGAAAGCAGCGGTGGTGAATGATTCGAGCCAAAAGGACATGGGTAAATTGGCTTGAGCAAGTAGACAGAGACCCATTTCCTCGATATGTCGATGTTTCCGTTCAACAACACCGTTTTGTTGCGGTGTGTAGGGACAAGTGATTTGGTGTTTGATGCCATGTTTAGCCAAAAATTGCAAAATAGTTTGCAGTGAATTCACCGCCCCGTCTGTTTGCACGGTTTAACGGTGTGGACTTCAATTCGTCGTGAAAGTTGATTTTTAATTTCAAGTTTAAATTTGGCAAAAATAGTGGCAACATCATTTTTGTGAAGAAGTGGGAACATCCAAGTAAAACGGGAAAAATCATCGACGATAGATAGATAATATCGAAAATGATTAGGAAGCAATAGGAGATGGTCCCCAAATATCTAAATGAAGAAGAGCAAGAGGTGTGTTGATTTAAAGGAACGCAATACAAAGGGTAATTTGCAAGCTTTGCCTAATGGACATGTAGGACAAAATTTATTCGGACTAATTCGACCATGCAGGGAATGTGAAATTTTGTTTGAAGAATTTGTAAAATTTGTGATGAAGGATGCCCTAGCGTGAATGCCGACGTCTTGGTTTGTCCGTTCGCCGACAAGAGCAAGAGGATGTTTCGGTTTGAAGGATCAAATGCAAGATGGTAGAGGCCACCGAACTATGCCCGAAGAAGGGTCTTCTTGGTGCGGAGGTCCTTCACACGAAAACCAAACGCATCAAGTTCAAAATAGCAATGATTATCATAAGAAAACGACGGATAGAGAGAAGTGATTGATGAGCGGTATGGACACAAAGAATGTTGTTTAAAAGAAATTTTTGTTAGGAGGAGAACGAGGATGAACCAATGTGAGATATAGGCATTTGATTGCCATCACCCACGATTACGAGTCATGTCCATTGTATGGAGTAACTTCTTTGAGTGAGTTTTTTGAGGCGTGATGTGGTGGGTAGCTCCGGAATCAAGGCACCAATTGGGTGGGAATTGGAAGAGTAGGTAGCGGCATAAGGCGTATTGTGACGGTTATAGCAAACATCGGCGGTATGGCCATGACGGTGACAATTTGGCATGGGTTGGAAGATTCATTATAAGAGGAGAAGGATGGAGGGTGGTAAGGTGGGTTTGGAAGAATGCCGGCCTCCATTGGAGCGACCACGCCCACGGCCCTTGCCACGTCCACGAGAAAAGGTACGACCCGGGTATTGTTACCTTGATAATTACCGTAGTTGGGGTAATATTGGTTTGGTGGCGGTGGGTAGAGGGTGAGAAGTGACTCGGGTTGGAATGTTGGTTGGGTGTAGAAGTGGTGGAGTTGGTTTTGGTTCGTGAGAGGCTGTTCCTAGGTTCGAGATTGAGAGATGAAAATCGATTTGGAGTGTTTCTTCTGTAATATGCGATCGGAAAATTCATCAAAACGGTTCTTTGGATTTTGATTATAGGAAGTCAAGAATTCCTTGTAGTCGTGTCCCAAGCCATAAAGAACACGTTCAATGAGGTCGTCATGCGAGATAGCAACTCCCGGTGGCTAAAGAATTTGAGATGGTTGTGGCTCGAAGAAGGTAATCTGTTATATTGGTGTCGGGTTCTCTTTTAAGGTCATGGAGTTTTGGCGCAGTGCGAATGTGAGCGGCGCAGGTGGCACCGAATTTTTGGAGATGAGATCCCACGCGGCCGGAGCTATTTTGGCCGACGCAAGGTGGGATTGAATGGGTCAGAATCGATGAGCGTATCAAGCAACAACTAAGCTGGTTGCTTCAAGCCATCTTTGGTATTCGGATTTGGGGTGATTTTATCGGCTAGTTTTTCTTACGGAGGTGTGTTGTCAGTAAGCACATGTTCGAGGGAAAAGGTGCGGAGGACTGCTAGAAATTGTGCTGACCAATTAAGATAGTTATCTTGGGTTAGGAGGCAATTTGCCATTAGAGATTGTGGGTTAATGAAAACTGGGAGAGAATGGCCATTATTATAGGGATTCCTTTGGGAGGAGGTTGCTGTTTGAAGGTTGAGATTTTCTGGAGTTTTGTCCATGGCGTGAGCCTTAGTGCTGCTTTGATACCATGTGAGAAAGGATAGAATGCCCAAGATGAAATTTCATTAACACGACGTGGAGTATAAATACGAATGTTTTGTGTCTAGTTCAAAGCTTGAATACAAAGAGGTTGGGTTTTGAGAATTTCAAGAGGAGCTACTTTGGTTGTCATGAAAGTGACTTCCCAAGAGGAGTCATGCTTTGATTGTGATGAAAGTGATTTCCCAAGATCGTGTCAACGGCGGTGATGGTGAAGGTGGGGAGGAGAGTTATAAACATAGGGAGGTGGTGGTGATGGTGATGGTGGTGGAGGAGAGTTATAAACATAAGGAGGTGGTGGTGATGGTGAGGTGGTGGAGGACTTGTAAACATAAGGAGGTGGAGGTGATGGTGATGGTGAAGGTGGTGGTGGAGAGTTGTAAATATATGGTGGAGGAGGAGATGGTGACGGTGGTAGAGGAGAGTTGTAAACGTAAGGAGGTGGAGGTGATGGTGAAGGTGGTGGAGGAGAGTTGTAAACATAAGGAGGTGGTGGTAATGGTGAGGGTGGTGGAGGAGGAGATGGTGACAGTAGTGGAGGAGAGTTGTAAACGTAAGGAGGTGGAGGTGATGGTGAAGGTGGTGGTGGAGAGTTATAAACATAAAGAGGTGGTGGTGGTGGTGATGGTGAGGGTGGTGGAGGGACTTGTAAACATAGGGAGGTGGAGGTGGAGGTGATGGTGATGGTGAAAGTGGTGGTGGAGAGTTGTAAATATATGGTGGAGGAGGAGATAGTGACGGTGGTGCAGGAGAGTTGTAAACGTAAGGAGGTGGAGGTGGAGGTGATGGTGAAGGTGGTGGAGGAGAGTTGTAAACATAAGGAGGTGGTGGTGATGGTGAGGGTGGTGGAGGGACTTGTAAACATAAGGAGGTGGAGGTGATGGTGAAGGTGGTGGAGGAGAGTTATAAATATATGGTGGAGGAGATGGTGACGATGGTGGAGGAGAGTTGTAAACGTAAGGAGGTGGAGGTGATGGTGAAGGTGGTGGAGGAGAGTTATAAACATAAGGAGGTGGTGGTGATGGTGAGGGTGGTGGAGGGGACTTGTAAACATAAGGAGGTGGAGGTGATGGTGATGGTGATGGTGATGGTGATGGTGATGGTGAAGGTGGTGGTGGAGAGTTGTAAATATATGGTGGAGGAGGAGATAGTGACGGTGGTGCGGGAGAGTTGTAAACGTAAGGAGGTGGAGGTGGAGGTGATGGTGAAGGTGGTGGAGGAGAGTTGTAAACATAAGGAGGTGGTGGTGATGGTGAGGGTGGTGGAGGGGACTTGTAAACATAAGGAGGTGGAGGTGATGGTAAAGGTGGAGGAGGAGAGTTATAAACATAAGGAGGTGGTGGTGATGGTGAGGGTGATGGAGGAGACTTGTTAAAATAAGGAGGAGGAGGTGATGGTGAAGGTGGTGGAGGAGAAGATGGTGACGGTGGTGGAAGAGAGTTGTAATAAGGAGGTGGTGGTGGAGACTTGTACACATAAGGTGGAGGGGATGGAGAAGGCGGTGATGGTGAAGTACATGTAATAATACTGGGGCGATGGTGATTTGTAGACGTAGTATGGATTTGGCAGCTTTGGTGATGGCAGCGGTGGCAAATCGAACCAAGAAGGTAGCGATTTTGGTAGTTGACGACCATACAGCTCATCATGTGGTGACCATTTGGACCATGGTTCTTTTGGTTGATCACCATAAGAATCTCGTTGAGCCCCAACATTTGAAGCCACCAAACATATGGCGATAGCGAAAAGTACTATTTGTGGCCAAGAAGCGGCCATTTCAAGTCGGCGATTCAAGTAGGGCTGCCAGAGTCTCCCTCAATGTTTAACAACTTGTATTAGAACTCTAGCTAGTAGCCTAGTACAAGATTGATATCTAAAGAGAAGGCTTTTGCCCTATATATATAGTAGGGGATTGAAGTAGTAAACAGTACACTTTGTTTAAAATTAACAATATGGAATCTCCCTACCCAATTTAAGAAGTTCCAATTGCCATAAAGTAAACGATTGAGAGATCGATCTTGAGATTTCATGCAACAGCTAGCTAGATGATGGGAGAGAGGAGAGGGAGAGGGAGAGGGAGACCATCTAATATTTTTAATTATACTCCAAATTAAATTTGTAAGAAATTTTTCAATATGATGAATAATGCATGAGAGTGTGAAAATGAGCATGTCATGCTTTCTGACATCCTTTGACTTCTGTCAAAAAATGTTCATGCATTGCATTTCTTTTTTTATTTTACTACTTTTTAATGATTTTTCGTGCATAAGTGAATGCTGTCTAACAGATTGCATTGGATATTGCCAGGTCGAATATGAACTTAAAATTATTAGGTTAAAGTTTGAACTTTGAAGTCCACCATTAATTAGCTAGTTAGAGTCTAGCTAGCTAGAAGACAAAAAAATAACACTAATTTAGGAATGAAAAAAAATATCTTCTTTTTTTTTTTTAATTGAAGAAGTGTGTTCAGACTGGATTTAAAAAAAAATAAAATTGAAGACATACATTTTGATCTTTTTGATAAATCTGACTAATTTCAAAATCGATATTTGATAAGAATCTGAATTTTGTTTGAAAAGTAAAGAGTAGACAGACACTCTTACCGTAGTAGTTTTTTCAAAGCATAGTTATAAATTTCTACCACTCAGCATACCCATTTTGCCGTCCCAACGTTATGTAGCGGTAGCGGTGCACACCGTTTCAGTTTTATTATCTCACTTTTTAATTAGTAAGTTTTTGGAATAATTTTTTGGTATAAGTTAACATGACATTAATTAGGTAAGTTTTTGTTTTTACCAGATTTTCAGATTAAGTACTGTAAAATTAACTCAAATTTATTTTTAAATGAGTGTTTTTTGTTGTCAAAAATTTATCTTGTTATCCACTATGTCTCACTGTAGACTTGCAATTATATAGCGTTGACACTAACAACATTTATGTATATGTATTACTAAAATGACTTAAAAATTAACTTTATCATGTTAAAAAATATATATACACACACAATTATAGACAGAGAGAGTATTGTATAATGTAGAAAATACAAAAATAGAAGGTATTAAAGTGATGCATGTAACTCTGAAAGTGCATTAATAGTTGGGCAAATTACACAAATGGTCTCTGTACTTTTCGACTTTTTTGGGATTGGTCCTAACCCTACGCCAGCGGTCCCTGAACTCAATTTTTTGACCAATTGGTCCTTCTGTCCATTGCCGTCTATTTTTTGCCGTTAAGTGAAATCACATGCATTTCACGTGATTTTGCCCAAGGGTAAATTAGTCATTTACCTATAAACAGTACAGGGACCATTTGTGTAATTTGCCCTAAACTAAATGGAAAAAAAAAAAAAAACTCAAACACACACACATACACACACACACATTCTCTCTCTCTCTCTAACACACACACACACACACTGTGAGCTCTTCATAAAGAAACCTCTCCTTAGCAGATTTGTCAAACTCAAAGATGGCAGCCATGATTTGTCACATTCGTCAGGTTAAAGCAGCTAAGATCGTGGCAGGATTGATGGGTAGTCTTAAAGTTAGACCCTTCTGCTTCGTTACTCCGGCTCTGACATTGACTGCGGCTTCGGCTCTTTCGTCAATTGCGGCTGCAACTGCGGCTGCGGCTGCTGATGCTGATGTTGATTCAGGGAAGAGTGTCCGCCGTTTTTAGATCCTTTCAGGAGGAGAAGGCTATTGCTCGGCTTAAAAGACTGGAGGAGAAAAAGAGAGAGATCTAGCGATGAATTGAAACTGGGTTTGAAACGAAGGAGATCTGTTGTGATGTTGAAACTGGGTTTGACCCATGAATTGAAATTTAAAATCTCAATTTGAGATTTAGGGTTATGGAATAGCAGGACTACTTTTTGTTATGTTCGTTGTCTAAATTTTTGAATTTGGGTTTTCTGAGTGTTTGAATTTGGGGTTTTTTGAAATCTCAATTTAAGAATGGATTTGTCTAAATTTTTTAATTTGGGATTTTCTGAATTTTTTCTTCAGTTTTGAATTTTGTGGTCGCCGGCGATGGTAGTGGTGGTGGCAGCATGGTGGAACGGTAGTAGTGGTGGTGGCAACATGGTGGAACGGTAGTGGAGGGGATCGAAAATGGAGAAGAAAGGGTTATAAAAATTATAACTTAACTGATTTAAGCTAATTACATAAATATCCTTTATTAGGTTTTAAAAATTAAAATATTAGGGACACTATTGTCTATTTATAAGAAAAGAATGCATGGACTATTTCACCCTTGAGCAAAATCACGTGAGAGGCACGTGTGTATATTTAACAATAAAAAATTAACAAAATTAGACGAAAGGACCAATTGCGTTTTACTCATTTAGTACAAGGGCTTAATTTTTGTAAAAATTAATTTAAGGACCAATCCCAAAAATTTGAAAAATACAGGGACCATTTGTGTAGTTTGCCCTTAATAGGGGCAATAGTTCACAAATGTTTGAACTTGCCTTGAAATTGGTGAAAAGTTGAAAGAGATAAAGCATGAAGCTGTCATGACAGCTCAGCAACTAGACTATATTATGCTCAAGAACGAACTTACTCGCTCCGTCCCCAAATTATTGTCTTTCTTTCCTTTTTCGTCCGTCCCAAAATAATTATCTTGTTTTAAACTTTCCTTTTATAATATTACTTTTACTATTTTACCCTTACTTTTTCTTCCTTTTTAATGGGCCACATATACATGGGCATTAAAGGAAACAACACACTTTTTCAATACTATTCCAATATTAATAATCAAGTCAATTGAGTTTTCTTAATCCGTGTGCCGGGTCAACCCAGACAATAATTTAAGGACGGAGGGAGTATTAATTAGGAGTATTTTATTTTCTTGAAGTTGGAAAAAATGTAGAAAAACATTGGAAAGTACATTTTTTTTACGTAAATATTTTAATTACAATAAAAACCATATTCTGTCAAAACAAATGGAGCATATACTATAATTATAAGTAGGCACCTAATTAATTAAGAGTCTCCATCCAATTTCTCACTTAACAATTGCTATCTTTTTAATCTATTTTTTTTCATTAATCTGATCATTTTTCAATTTGAAACTTTACATAAGTTTAATTTTTCAATTTAAAATTACAAAATTTGCTACTCTATCCATTCCACCCAAAGAGTTCACGTTTGAAAAGTTTAATAATTAATAAATATATAAGTAATTTTGAAGTTGATCATAATTACAACAATATTTTAGCATAGTTAATATGTTTGTACCACATGTGAGGG
Source organism: Platycodon grandiflorus (assembly GCA_016624345.1). Taxonomy (NCBI): domain Eukaryota; kingdom Viridiplantae; phylum Streptophyta; class Magnoliopsida; order Asterales; family Campanulaceae; genus Platycodon; species Platycodon grandiflorus. The sequence goes on from CM028368.1 coordinate 8,645,029, forward strand.
ATAAAGTTGAAAATTTTATAAAAATTGTAGGCATAACTTTTTAAAGTGAATTTTTTGGGTGGAACATCCTAAAATAGTATAGTAAACTCTTTGCCCAGAATAGATGGAGTATTATTTAGACCTAGTTCTGGTGTTTAATTATAATTTCATTCTTTGCAACTTGAAATAAATAACAAATATTGATGCAAAAATGGACATGTTGAAAACGAGAAAAGGTAATATAAGTTTTGTCAAGGAAATGGAGGGGGAACTGAAGTAGTCTTATCTTAGTTAGGGTGAATCGGTAAAATCTCTTAGGCAACAGATTTTTGACGAGTTCTTCAAAAAAAAAAAATTTATCATATTAATTTTTTTATTTTTAATAGGCGTAAGAAGAGATCGAATCTGAGACATCACATTTTGTGAAGTCTCAGCTCTACACTGGGTCACTCACTTAATGAAATTTCAACTCTATCATTAGCACTTTATAAAATGTCAACTCTACTACTTGGCCACCCCTAAAGTACGACAAATTCTTCGATTATTTGGTTTATATATGGCTAATTGAAATACTTATTTGACCACCTCAACATTTGTTTTTTTTTTTTTTCGAAATGTCATGGCCACTTTAATTTATTTAGTTAGAACTTAGAAGACCCTTTATCCACGATAATATAGAAGTCTATCTAATATCTATCCACGATAATACTACATATATGGAATTTGAAAATGTACAAGATACGTCATTTAAATTACCTAATACTCCACATTTAAGATTATATAAAATTTTAGGCATTACCTTGTAGGCTTTACCTTTTAATGTACTATAAAGTTTAGAAAATCACAAATAGGATGTCACGTTATTTTGTATACAAAATTTGATATTTATTTAGCGGCTCTAACATCACACTTTAAAATTTACTCTCTCCATTCCTATAGAGTTATGTTTAACTTGGCACACCAATTAAAAAAAACTAATCAATTTTATTATATATATATATATATATATATATATATATTACTCCCTCCGTGGCTCCGTCCTTAAATTATTGTTTTCTTTTCCTTTTTTGTTCGTCTCAAAATAATTATCTTGTTTGAAAACTTTTCATTTTAGGACATCACTTTTACCATTTTACCCTTACTTTTTTCCCTACTTTAATTATGGGCCACATACACATGGGCATTAAAAAAAATTACACATTATACCAATATTAATAATAAAGTCAATTTTTTTTTAATCCATGTGTTGGGTTAAATAAGACAATAATTAAGGGACGAAGGGAGTATATTGTTGTTTGTTTTCTTAGGATGTCCATCTCAACATTGGGACTCATTCAGTAAAGTAGGAATGAAATCAAGGATAAATAGTATTCCCTTCGTTCCACTGATCAAAGAGTTTACGTTTAAAAAGTTTAATTATTAAGGGATATATTAGTGTTATTATATTTTGTTATAATTACAAAAATACTTAACCACAACCAAAATGATTACGTGGAAGGTAAAAATGAAAAATTATAAAAATTGTAAGCATAATTTTTTGAAAATAGACTCTTTAAATGTAACATTGCAAAAATAGTACTCCCTACGTCCCTAAATTATTGACTTCCTTTCCTTTTTCGTCGTTCCTAAATAATTGTCTTGTTTGAAACTTTCCTTTTTAGAACATCACTTTTACTATTTTACCCTTATTTTTTCTTCATACTTTAATTATGAACCACATACACATGGGTATTAAAGAAAACAACGCACTATTTCAATACTATTCCAATATTAATAATCAAGTCAATTGAGTTTTCTTAATCCGTGTGCTGGATTAACCCAGACAATAATTTAGGGACGGAGGGAGTATAGTAGACTAATTGCCTAGAACGGAGGGAGTTAAATAATATTCCGAAAAAACAAAAAATTACAAGGGGGCTTTTTTTTTTAATTGACTTAAAATTAAGAAAGATAGACTATTTTTTAAGAACCGAAAGAGTACCGATTTCTTCTTCAACCCCGAATGGAACATTGACATGAATTATGTAGTTCTCAAATAAAAGTTTCATGAAAACTACTGAATGAAAGAGAAAAAGTCGTCATTGCATAGCAAGTGCCAACTGCCCTAATTTTTAGATAATTAATTTTGTATTGCAATTTTTAAGATTAAATGCAATTAATGGTCTTCTTTTTCTTTTTCCCTTCTTTGAGTACGGTACAACCATATAGATATATATAGATATTCATCTAAACGTCATACCAGAAATTGAACCCCCCCGTACGTAAATATCTCTTTTCTTTAACAAAAGATTTTGAGAAGCAAAGTTCTTAAGTTAATATATATATATTAAAGTTGAGATTTGTTAAGAAGTGGCTGGAACTTAGTGTACGAGCTGGAGTTGTCCTTCGCATGTCTGTTATTGAAATCCTGTTTTTGGGGTAATTAATTACATTTCAGAGCAAAAGGTAGTATTACGCAAAATGATAATAATAATAATAATTATAAGCTCCAACCATAAACACAGCAAATAGTGATTTTATTTAAACAAAAGTGGATTACATCATGCAATGAAAAACAAGAAGATAATAATCATAAGAGGAAATAAAAATAAAAACAATATAAAAAGAGATTGAAAGTAAGGGTACGGTAATTCCCTCGAAAAGTACTTCAAATTATTCTTCTTGATTGTCCATGCTAATGTCTTGCTTGAACTATAAGTGCGGGGATATATCCGCCATTGAAGTCTTTTGGCTTCTTTTGAAATGCTATATTTTGTAACTTGCATATGAACTGAGACAATAGTTATATATAACGACTGTAGTAACCTGTTGGAGGGGGTGTATAAGATTAATAATATGATGGAGGAGGCGATGGTGAGGGTGGTGGTGGTGACACGTAGTAGTATGGAGGTGGGGAGAAGGAGAAGGAGGTGGTGGAGACTTGTATATATATGGAGGTGGCGGTGAGGGAGATGGAGGAGGTGGTGATTTGTAAATATAAGGTGGTGGTGGTGATGGGGATGGTGGAGGAGGGAGATGTATACATATGGAGGTGGAGAAGGAGGTGGTGGTGATTTATAAATGTAAGGAGGAGGTGGTGATGGTGAAGGTGGTGGTGGAGATAAATATACATAAGGTGGTGGGGGTGATGGTGAAGGAGGTGGTGGAGATTTGTACAAGTAAGGTGGTGGAGGTGACGGAGATGGTGGTGGAGGTGAACTATAGATGTAAGGAGGTGGTGGAGATGGTGAAGGTGGAGGAGGAGACTTGTAAACATATGGTGGTGGTGGAGATGGTGAAGGTGGAGGAGGAGACTTGTAAACATATGGTGGTGGTGGTGATGGTGAAGGTGGAGGAGGAGACTTGTAAATGTAAGGTGGAGGTGGTGGAGGTGGAGGGATTTGTAAATGTAAGGAGGAGGTGGCGATGGTGAAGGTGGTGGTGGAGACTTATATATGTATGGTGGAGGAGGAGATGGTGAGGGTGGCGGAGGAGATTTATAAACATAAGGTGGAGGAGGAGATGGTGAAGGTGGTGGAGGTGACTTGTAAACATATGGTGGAGGAGGAGATGGAGAAGGTGGTGGAGGAGATTTGTAAATGTAAGGAGGAGGAGGTGAGGGAGATGGAGGTGGAGGGGATTTGTAAATGTAAGGAGGTGGTGGCGATGGTGAAGGTGGTGGTGGAGACTTATAAATGTATGGTGGAGGAGGAGATGGTGAGGGTGGTGGAGGAGATTTATAAACATACGGTGGAGGAGGAGATGGTGAAGGTGGTGGAGGTGACTTGTAAACATATGGTGGAGGAGGAGATGGAGAAGGTGGTGGAGGAGATTTGTAAATGTAAGGAGGAGGAGGTGATGGTGAAGGTGGTGGTGGGGATTTGTAAATGTAAGGAGGTGGTGGCGATGGTGAAGGTGGTGGGGAGACTTGTAAATATAAGGTGGTGGGGGTGATGGAGAAGGTGGTGGAGGAGATTTATAAATGTAAGGAGGAGGAGGTGACGGTGAAGGTGGTGGTGGTGGTGGGGACTTGTAAACATAGGGAGGAGGTGGTGATGGTGAAGGTGGTGGAGGGGACTTGTAAACATATGGTGGAGGCGGAGACGGAGAAGGTGGTGGTGGTGATATGTAAATATAGGGTGGTGGCGGTGATGGTGATGGCGGTGGAGGAGACTTGTACAAGTAAGGTGTTGGAGGGATTCATAAATGTATGAAAATGGTGGTGATTTGTAGTAGAAATAAGGGTCACGGTAATTAGGTTCATCGTATGCCCCTACATTTATAGCCGCCAAACATATGGCAATGGCGATGGCAAAAATGCCCGAGGCCAAGAAGTGACCATCTTCGATCGATCGTAGGCACCCTCAATGCTAAAGAGCTTGTATTTGAACACTAGTAGGAGTAGATATACAAATTAAGGAGAAGGTATTTCCCCTTTATATAGAAGACATTTGAAGGAGTAAAACCATTTGTTTAACACAACTTGGAATCTTCCAACCTCCTTAATTAGAAACTTTCAATTGTAGTAATTAAGTAAATTAATAAATATAAAAAAATTAAAAAAAAAAAGAAAAGAACGAGAGATTTGAAATTTTATGCAACAAGTAGGTCGATGATGGGATGGCACTAATTATTATTATTATTATTTTTTTTTTTTTTGGTGGTATACTAATTATTATCTTCTGTGGCAAGTAAATGTCACGAAATGGTGAATGGGTGTAATGCGCATGGTTTGGGTACATGCACGGACAACCATTGACTTCCCAAATCGGATGTGGTCAGCGGCCAATGTCTGATACCGTTTTCCTCCAAAATTAGAGTTAGTACAATTTAATTTAACTAATTTTCACGCTACATGCAGTTCTTTCTAATGCGCTAAATCAGCCCTCTCCTGTAAAATTATTAACTTGCACTTGTCTGTTATAATGTTTATTTTTGTAAAAAAAAAAAAAACATGTGTCTACACCAAGTGCATGTCCTTTGGTGTAAGCGCATGTTTTTTTTCAATTGTTGCACTTTTATACCCTAAATTTGTAAAAAATTAAAAAATTCACTATACCCCCTTGAATTTGTTAAATTCATTAAAAAATTTAACAAAATTAACAAATTTAAGGGGTAAAGTGCAAATTTTTTTTAAAAAAAAATGCGCCTACACCATGCGCATGTTCTTTTGGACATGCATGCGCACGGTGCAGACACATTTTTTTTCAATTGTTGCACTTTTATACCCTAAATTTGTAAAAAATTGAAAAAATTTCACTATACCCCCTTAAATTTGTTAAAAATTTTAACAAAATTAACAAATTTAGAGGGTAAAGTGCAAATTTTCAAAAAAAAATTGTTGAACATGCGGTTGTCCAGTGCATGTCCAATTTTTTGTTAAAATATACATTATAACACAATAATAAAGCAAAAAAATATATATTTAACACAAAATATATCAAAAACAAAATTATATTTAACACAAAATATATCAAAAACATACACATTAGAAGCAAATAACTAAACAAAAAATAAAATTTAACACAAAATATGTCAAAAACATACACATTCGAAACAAATGAAAGTGAGAGTTTTAAGTTAATATACATAAAAGACGAGAGCAAGTTAGTAATTTTACAGGGAAGGGGGGCTGCGTTTAGCATCTATGTTTTATAAAAGACATATTTTTATTTAATAGATTATAAATAAGTTTACGTATTTGTAAACTAAACTAAACTAAAAATATTATAAACCTTACATTTCGTAGTATTGAAAATAGTCAAATTAATTTTAAAAAGTTAGAATCACAGAGTAATACTTTGAAAGTTACTGAAGGTAGTGTGGTTTGGTTAGTTTTATTCAAAAGGAAAAAAGGGAAGAAACGAACTTACACCGATGATTCTTGAGTCAGATATATTTTTAATATTATTTATATTTTTGCTTTCACAATGGGAACGGTTAATTCTGTAACGAGTCGTATGAACCGAATTGGTTCTCCGTCGTGATAGTGTAAGATCATCCAGTGTGAATTTTTTGGATTTCCACTAAACTTGTGTGGTTGCCAATATTTAAAATCAACTGTTACTTTCTTTAGATTTGTTGTGTTTGATTGATGAAATTCACGAGCTTTTCTTTTTTTGTCATAACGAGACGTCTTCAAACCAAATTGAGTTTGAGACTTATCCCCGCTCCTAGTATTGAATTTGACGCTAATTAAAGAAACTTTATATTTGGTGGCCTCACACACTCTGTGAATCCCACTGGTAGTTGGCCACCCTTAAGGAATATATACTTTACCCTTTCATTTAGTGTGTTGACTTTCAATATTTGTGTTCAGACATGCGGGGCTTTTTTTTTATTTTTCCGTTCCAACGTTTTGATGAAAAATGTTTTCTCGGCAGATAACTGTCAAAATTTCTTCCCTTTCAAATACTCCTCTACGTCTATGGATCTTAAGAGCTACCCACAGAAAATACAAAAAAGTAGGCGGTATTATAGTGTACATCGTAACCCCACCAGTACATTGGTAGTTATTTTACACAACATTTTAATATATTTTATTTTTCATTATTTATTTTAGTGTAGTATTTGCTCTAGCTTGAAATTTTCATCCCACCTTACCACACTACACGTCTCATTAATCTTACGTTTGATAGTTCAATAAACTTATTTAAAAATGTGTAATGCAGAAAATAAAATAAAAAAATTAAGAATAATTTCAAGATTTAAAATAGAAAAAAAGTATTAAGTGATATCAAAGTATTTATAGAAAGATTTTTAATGCATTTTTAATTTTTAGCATTTTGTAATTCAAATCTTAGTTCAATACGTATCCTTGTAAAGAAGATTAAATAAAATAAGACACGTATAGCTAGATTTAATGATAAGAATGTGACTGAGATAGAATATTTGAATCAATTGCTATTATCATTTTGTTAGAATGCACAAGTAGTCGTATTAATGTGCTTAGAGTTTTATAGTATTTTAAACGGAGCGTTTTAAAAAAACGTAAATTTTCAAAATCTGTTTTTTATAAAGCGTTTGAGATATCGTTTTAAACGCAGTTTTTTCCATCGTTTTAAAACCTGTGTTTTGGAAAAAGCTGAATTTAGGGTTTTAAAACGTAGTTTTTTGCCGCAAAATGCACAACCAAAATGGGCTCTTAGAAACTTATTAGGAGTATTTTTTGAAGTTGAAAAATATGTGGATAAACATTGGAAAATATATTTTTTATGTAAAACAATTAATAACAAAAACCTTATTATGTCAAAACAAACAGAAAATATAAGTAGGCAAGAGTCCTCCAACAAATTACTCACTTTAGCTAGGATCGTTATGTTTTTAGTTTAGTTTTTTCATTAATATGATATTATTTATTTATTTATTTATTTTGATGAGCGACTTTATTAAATCTAATTTTTGAATTTGAAAACTAGCTACATAATTTGTTCCGGTGTTTATAGTTTTATTCTTTGCAACTAGAAATAAATAACAAATATTGATGCAAAAAGGCCGGGCCATGTTGAAAATAAAAAATTAACACAAATATTGATGAATGAATCAGTAAAATCTCTTATATAATAGGTAAGAGATTGTTGACAAGTTCTTTGATTGATTAATTAGTTGGTTTATTTACATATAGATAATTGAAATAATTAATTGATCACTTCGTTTATCAAAGAAAAAAAAATTTTAATCACTTCTTCAACTCTCTGTGTTTTCTTATTTTCTGTAAAATGTCATGGTCACCGTACGTAATTTAATTAGTACAGTAGAAGACTAATTCTATATATCCACGATAATATTGACATTGTTTATATCAAATCTGAAAAAGTAGGGATCGAATACATCACTTAAATTACCTAATCCTCCATATAAAAATTTAACTGATTTTTTCTTCAAACCCAAATGAAATGAAATGAAGCATTGACATGAATTATAATTAACCGTACGTACGTTGTGTAGCTCTCAAATAAAAGTCTCAAGAAAACTAGTGATCAATGAAAAAGAACAAGTCATTGCATAGCATTCGATCCCCAACTACCCCAGCTAATTTTATGATAAAATTAAATTTTCTTATTACAATATTTAACATTAGATGTAAATGGTCTTCTTCTTCTTTTCTGAGTGAAACCATATATATAGATACAGATACTTACTCGTCTAAACGTCGATCTCACAAAAAATTGAACCCATGATCAGAGAACGATGACCATTTCAGCTACACTAATTACAACTAATTTTACAATCTTGCGTGACGTGACGTGACGTTCTATTTGACAAAAATTTATCTCATATTTTTTATAAGTAGTATGAGATTTTTTTATTCTTAATTAGTCGAAAATTTAACACTTGCATCATAACTATATTTGTAAATATTAACAGCAAGAAGAAAGAGTTAATATATATATATATATATATATAAGATATTTTAACTAAATGATTACATAAAGTATATTGAATATAAGAAGGATAAAGCTATCAAAATTTTCAAGAAATAAATAAATGAATATTGTTTGAGTACAATGTAGTAATTTTTTTTTAGAGATTATATATCCATTTTCGTGATATATTGTTATATAGTATTTTTTCTATGGTATAACATGCTAGATCTGCCACTGGTAGAAAAGATTGGTTTGAAAAATATTGCTAAAGCAAAACAAAAAGATTTGGTATCCACTAAAAACAATTCCTGGATACGCCACTGTCTCCAAATTAAACTCACTCTATCACACAACCAACCCCATCCACTACGAGATCTTTTTACCTGCATTTTTGCCGTATCCAAATCATGTTCTAATTATACGCTAAATTTCTCGACAGGTATTGTGTTGATAGTTTGTAACCGTAATATATGTATGCATTTTTGCTTGAAATGAAAATTCCAAGTCATATGTGTGCATTCTTCTGATATGAATTATGTTGATAACTATATATGTACATGCTAAATAAATACGTAATTATTTGGTATGTTAAATAAATCTGTTGATTTGTGTACATCCATCTCTGCTAATATCTTCTCATAGGCATTGTTTGTTGATAATATTACTATGATATATACGCTTAAATTAAGATTTTTAATGCTTACAATAATTAATGTTCATTTATAGGCTCCAATGTCTAGCAAACATATATAATGTTATGGAGGGTGGTAGTGCAGGGTTCTTAGTGTGGTGAGCACAGTTAGGATAAACTTTATTTTTCTACACCATTAATTGATTTTTTCGTGGAAGAAGTTATGGCAGAGGAAATCGATAGAGGTTGTTTGCGGAGAACGCGTGGACTGAAATGTTGAAAAGGGTTAACATTAATGTCTTCAAAGAGTTGAGTCGTAACAATTGAGGAACAATTAATACTTTTCGATGAAGAAAGATTACAACTACTTCCTACACATTCGTTCACATTGCAGAAATGCATCATTAAGTGTTTGTCATCATAAAAAGGAGAGAAGTTATTAGGTCCACGTATTTAAATTAGCTTTACTCATGATATTATATGGAGTATGATCTATTTTTATAGATTAGAATTCCCTAAGAAACGTATTCTTATTTTCTTTAGCTTAGTTTTTGGGTACGGATTAGTTGTGATTCGAACAATTGAGTTGTGAAGACAAGTCATGAAATGAATGTCGAGTCGAGTGATAATTAAGCCGGTTGAATTTTTGAAGCTTCAACTATATATCAAAGATTCCAAGACAAACTGACAAGAATGAATGAAATAGAGTGATGAAGAAATTAATACAAGGAAAAGGAAAGGGTTGAGATATATATATATATATATATATATATATATATATATTTCAAATCTTAAGAAGCTCGAAGATTTAAGGAATACAAGGCAAGAAGTAGTTGAGAATCAATCAAATCCTTCCATTATACATATATAGAAAAGAGACAGTGAATGTAGTGAACCACTTCAAAATCTGTCTCTTAATGCTCTTTACTTGCTTAATACTAGTATATATTGATTGCTTTATATATATATATATATATATATATATATATATATATATATATATATTACTCTCTCGCTTCATCCAAAGAGTTCATATTTGAAAAGTATAATTATTAAGGGATACATTAGTGTCATTAGAGTTGATTATAATTACAAAAATGTTTAAATGCAACTAAGATGAGTACAACCCAAGTAGAGGGTAAAGATAAAAAATTATAAAAATTATAAGCATAATTTTTTAAAAGTGGACTCTTTGAGTGAATCGTCCCAAAATAGTATATAGTAGACTATTTGTGAATTGAGATTTGTTAATGATTGGACCCGCCTGATCTAACACTATTATTAATTAGTGAATATATACCAAGTCTAATCTTTTGTGTGAAAACATTTAAGAATATTGTCTTTAGAATTTTATTTAGTATAAAAAAAACAGCCTTTGTTATGTAAAACTTAAAGTTAACGGCGGGCGGGACATTTGTTATGTAAAACTTTAAAATTAAGGGAGGTAGATGTGATTTCTCAAAGAGTTACTAAGAGATAAAATATCCTCCTCGAACATAAAAGGAGGTACATGTAATTCACTCCCAAAAGGGCCAAAACCCCGGACCTGCCTAAATCTATTCAAGTTCGGGGTTTATCAGTTAAACCCTAACTCCTCTCCGTCACACACACAAACAAACACACACACAAGCACAAACACATAGAGCTCGAGCTTGAGCTCAGCGTTTCAATGGCGGCATTTGACCACGTACAGAATATGTATGACATCCCTCTCAAGCCACGGCTGCTTCGTTCCCTAATCAAAGAATACGTCCCAAACGAGAAACACCCATTCCGCAATCCCTCGGACCTTTCTTACGTCGTCTCAACGATAAAGACTCACGGCCTTCTGTCCGAACTTGCTACCGAATCCACCGATAAAAACAGGTAGAAAACTGGAAAGCCGCCGTTGATGCGTGGGTTGATCGCCTGCTCATGCTAGTCTCTAGCAACATGGTGAGTTTCAATCCATTTCATTATGAAAAATGTTGTATTTTTCCAATTGATACTACTTCGTCGCAACAAAACGAGTTGGGTTTTGACTTTTCAAAGTCAATTTTCGGAATCAATATTTAACGTTTACTCCCACCTTCCCAAAAATAAGAGTTGCATTTGATTTTTAATATCGTGTTTTTGATTCTCAATTTTTAATTTAAATTGACCTAAAGTTATAATTTTTTTCTTGCGTGACATGTAAGATTAATGTCATGTTTCTAAAAACAGAAAAACATTGAAAAGGTTATAAAGATTCGAAGCTTGAATTTATAAATGAAACTTTATTTTTGAGACTAACAAAAATCTAAAGCGTGAATTTTATTTTGCACGGAGTAAACTACATTAAAAGTACTATGAATCTCATTGTTTATATTTTTTGAAAAAACAATTACATCCACATAATAAAAAAAAAGTCATTGGCATTGAAAAGTTAAAATGTGACCTTTTCTTTGGGGACGGGCTGAGGAGGGCTCTGTTTGCAGAGTTGTGAATAGTGATTGGACTGTTGGATTTAATAAAATATAATGCGGTGTAGCCAGATAAATGCTGGGCTGGAATCTGTTTGCTTGGGGTGACTTGTCAAGAGTGCAGTTTGGAGCGGTTCCTGGCATCTTTCTCTGTTTGGTTCCACAAGCTCTTGTCTCATCTTCAGGTATTTGAACTTGTTTAACCGTATATGTATATGAATTTAGTTTGTTTGTTATGGGGGTTGTTGACTAGTGCATATTGTTTAGCTTTCTAGTATTTACAATTTCGCCAAATTTAAGCAAACGTATGCTTAGCTATGTCATAAGTTGCAGGGTTGCTATGGTTTGAGCAGACTGGTTCTGATGAGAAGTAAATCTCTGTTTGCTAACTAGCTATCTAAGTTTAAGTATTTCCTCTTTGATTGGCATATTGACATGGAGTCATGCCTGGTGCAATGTTGAAAGCATTTGGCCAAGAACCTTAAAGTTGCAATTTGAATATCAGTGAATGTTGAGGTCCATACTGATCCGCCCCTCAACAAGCTCGATTAGTGGGACAAAGTATGGGATAGACTTTAGCTCTATTAAATTTAATAGTTCTAGTTGGCCTTTGTTTGATTAGACACGAGACCTCTTTATTGGACTTCAAAATGTTTCAACATACAGAAACTTTTCTGCATAGGGCACTTGTTTCAAAAGCATATACAGCCTTTCCAGAGTCGAAGAAACTCAACTCCAGCAGTGTTATGTAGGTCAATGTGAATGTGCTAATAGCAAATCACATCATTGAATTAAAGTTGCATTTATTTCAGTTGAACCTAAAGCTAGTTGTCCGGTTGCCTTATGTCCTTCAGAATATAACTCAGGAAAGTGCGCAACCTACTCAGTACACAATACTGCACTAAACAATGAATTAAATATTACAAAGATAATGAACTTGCCAAGGTCAAGAAGGATCATACAATAATGTCAACACAGTATCATTCAGGCATTCTCAGTAGTTCAATAGAAGAGTTCTACCTTGGCTACCATTCTCAGTATCATTCGAGGCGTTCGCTCTCTCAACTTGGACAGAGGCGTGAGGTACTCGAAACGTCGCCTTTACGACATACACTCACAGCCCCCTTTTTTAAAACAAAACGACGTAGCTAAAGCCTAAAACAAACCCTAAAAGGCAAAATGACTCTTTCACTCTCACACAGTCACACTCGACAAACCTGCGACGAAGAAACGACTTGGACTTGCGACTTGCCCTAGCGACGGCTACTACCCCTTGCGACGGCGGCGGCAACGGCTACTACCCTTTGCGACGGCGGCGATGACGACGACCAGCCCTAGGCCACGACGCCAATGCGAGGAGCTCGTCTCTCCAGATGTCTCGCCTGTTCCGCATCTTTATCTTTTCTTTTTTCTTCTTTCTTTTTTCTTTTTTATATTTCTCCAGATGTCTCGCCTCAAAAAAGTACCTCTTGCCTTTAATAACTATGGCCCCAGTTATCTACGATCATCATATGAACATTTCTACATGGGTGATCAATTAGCCATGTAGTTAGGATCTGAAACCCTTTTTCTTAACTTCTGCACTGCTTTCCGTTGGTGTTTTTATCTCATAGATTGTGGATTTTACATTTGACTGTTTCTTTCCTTTTTTTTTCCCTGCCTGTTTATATCTTTCATAATCCCTAGTCATCCAAATTATCTGGTTCTTTCTGTGATCAAATGACAAAGCTGAAATAGAATGTGTAGTCCCCGGTGCATTTTTGGACAGAGAAAGTCCCGTAGTTCTGAGGATTGGCATTTGGCCTAAGCTCCCTTACAGGATAGGGTAGTCTTTCTTGCTTCGCATCCGGTGAGTGATCGGGTGCCCATGTCTGTTAATCAGCATGGTTGGAGAGTCACTTGTTTTAATTTGACTTTTGTATTTGTTTTTCTTTTTTCTTTTCTTGGATGGATTTTAATTCATCTTGCTTGTAATCATCTGCCATCTTAATATGTTTTTCCTTTTCAATTTTTTTTTATTTTTTATGATCTTTGACAGGCCTTTTTCTTCTTCTTTCTACTTGTGATTCCCATATGAGAAGTGTATCTGATCCTTATCTGTAATAAATTGGGTCTATGGTTTCTTCCCTTCAGATGCTACAAACTCCATTCTCCAACCACCATTGTTATACATGCGATGATTGAAATTCATATATGCTAATTTGATCTGCATGAAATGAGGAAGGGCTCTAAAATAATGTGCAAGACTATTGGCATGCAACTGGGGAATATTTTTATATTGTTTTTTGTGGTTCCATGCAGATAATTTCTCTAGAACTTGGACCACTTTTGACTGTGATTTTGTCAACTATTTTAGGGTGATACTATGAGAGAGAATTTCTACTTGTTTCTGTAGCTGTGGTATCAATTTGGAACTGATCCTGTGGAAAAATTTACCTGTTGAATTATGCTTTAAGTGTAGCACTGGATGCTTCCTCATTCTCTGTATAACCATGCGACATGCGCTCATGTGTCATTTTTATATTGCCAAATGGATCTAGTTACTTGTATAGATATCCAGCCTCAAGACTTCATCTCTTATAGATGAGACTGGACACGACACAACACGATAGGACAATTTAGTTCCTTTTATTAACTTAATTAACCAAATGTTTCTTGCAAAAGAATGTGACATATGTTACTTAAGAAATAAAGGTTGCACTGATGTTGCAAAAGATATAGATGTCTAGACTGGAGGCTACACTTTAGAATTGAGAAGTTTTCTTGTTAGGTTGTTTTTAAGTCCCAATGGATAATTACTGTAAGAGGCATCTTTTTTGGGATCTAACATGGCTTATGGATTTTGCATCTTGAGCAGCCTCTGGCAGAATCTCATGTTGTGAAGGTTGCTTTTTGTGTCTCAATGTCAGATCTTCTTACAAGGTATGGTCTTCTTTGATCTCTTCTTAGAAGAAATGCTTGCCGTGACTGTCATATTTCTTTTTCGCTTGGTCTTTATCATGCAAGCATGTTACTGTAGACAAGGATACTACAATTCAATGGTGATAACTATGCGTTAAAAACTCAGGTCAGTCAAAAACATAAAAAATAGAATCTTGGCTGAGCATATTAACAGAATAAACTTGTTTGCAAGTTTGTTGATTTCTGAGTTCCTATACTAGGGTGGCAGATGGTTGTCTCCATAAGTGAATAGACGTGATTTGTCTGATACCCTACACAGTTTCTAATAACTAATTTGTATGAATCAATTTTAACAAAACTTGTAATACATGCTGATTAAATAACTGAAATGGCCAACCAAGTGCATGGATGGTGAAGTTGGTGCTTGGAACTTGAGCTGGAACTTATAATAACTTAATCAAAGCAGCTTATTTGTAACAAGCTGTTTCACTTGGGAGTGTCAGTGGGTCACGAGAATCGGGTGCTTCTGAATTCCTTTTCTTAACAATATAGGATTATATATGCAGATGTGCTATTACTGTGACTTCTATTGATCACATAGAATTTAAATATCAACCACAGAAGCACCACACTTTTAATTGTGAAAAGAACGTTCACATTCATAATTCAGCCATTTTCTCGACCTCTTGAATTGGCTGTTCAAATTGAATTTTTGATATTTTACTTATTTAATACTATCAGATCAATTTGATTTCAATTTACTGGTTGCTTCTGTCCTCGACTGACTTGAAGACTAAGAAGAAAGACTTGCTGCAGAGTGAGGGCGGACGAAAGGAGTGAACTTGTTGGGGTTTGACGTGGTTTTGATGATTGATTGGTGGTTTGGACAGACTTGAGTGCTTAAAGAGGAAAGATGTAATGGGGATGTTCTCATAGACATTGAGCTAGAGGAGTTTGAGGAGATGAATTGGTCCCTATTTTTCTGAAATCCTCTACGAACCAAACTTATGCCTAGACTTCAATTGGTACTTCTTAATACATCTCCATGGGCTTAGATTACTAGACACTTAATGCATTCATGCATACCACTTAAATATGTCCATGCATTATGCATAAATCTGTTGCACAGAGTACCTGAACCTGCAGATAATAAATAAACTGAGTAATTAAACTGCCAAGGGCATCTCTCTTTAACATTAGAAATCCTGTCACACTTGGTCAATGACCTCATATGTCCTGCATCAACTTTCCTCCGCTGAAAAGAACTTGACTCCAGCAAGTTAGGAGCCGGACCAAGAACTGGTGGTGGAGTGCGTCGAAAGATCAACGAGTGCTTCTTCAACTTTAATGATGGCATATTAGTTACACCTGTAAGCGTGTACTTTGTCTTTCCACTAACAAAGGAATATGTGTTGGCAAGCCCGAATGTTGTGTAGCATGTTCCTGAATCCATGTGCGTCTACAGTTTCAATGTCTAGCTTACCAACAGAGAATGTCGCTAAGTATTGCTTTTCAACCCAAAACTTGGTGTTGGCAATCCATGCCATTTTCTTCGCAGCTTCCTTAGAAATGGCCCAGGTACAACTTTTTTTGGGGAGGGGGGGGGGGTTTCCCATGGTATCCCCAGCTGGAAGGCCCAAGTCTAATCTCCGTTCCGGGTAGGATCACAACGGCAGTAAAGCTCTCCTAACCAAGTTTTAACGCACGTGCTTCTCATGGCTCGAACCCGATACCTATGATTAAGCTAAGAACAACCCTTACCAGTTGATCTACGCGCACTTGGTGGTCTAGGTACAACTTCTGGTAGTGATAAATAAGGAGCATACCTGACCTTTATGCTATACACTCCTTCATAGCAAAAATTTGGGTGTTGGGGGCTAAACGTTTGTGGTTGAGTTTCCAACAATTTTTTAGTTGACCCAACCCTCCTCAATAATGATACAAAGGTGTCTTGACCACAACTACTTCTACCACCATCTTTTCCGGCTCGTGAGCCACTGCAATCACCTGGCTACCTTGACTACCTCGTCATTCTCATTCTCAGTAGCTTTTGCTGCAGCACAAATGCACTACCTTCAAGCAAGGTTGGAGGTTGCTATCACTCACAGGAAGCACATAACACCTTAGTAAAAATGTCTCAAATGCCTAAATGTAGCAAAATAAGAAAACTTATTATAGCTGCTTACTCACTCTGAGCTTGGTGAACCTTCACATCAACGCTAAAAGGATAACAGCATTTAACTCCTTATATACCCATTAAAAACCATGAATTATTCTATAAGGGACTTATCATGCTTGCCGGGGTGATATATCTTTGCAAACATCAAAGATACAGGATACTTACTGCGACTAGAAAAGAGAAAACACCTCATTTTATCATTGACATGCACTCAATGATTAACGATAGCCATTATTTGAGGTTCAATAGAAGTTCTAATTGCCGCATCCTCTCGGACCACATTTTTGTACTTCTGAATCTGAAGAAAGATCATTTAAAACATGATCATCCCTTTCAGTGTTCTGTAACTACAAAATTTTGCTCCAATCCATACACTTAAACCATCCAATTTGTGTTATGTAATTTTATCGTTCATGAGAATGACGCTGTTAACCACAGATTTTGACTTAGAATATTTGCCGGCCATGGAAATCACACAAGAAAACCCAGATAACTACTGAAGATCACAAAACAGTAATGTGTGAAAACTGTGAATACTAATACGTGAGAAGGGCCTGATGAACAATACTGTGTCTCATTGCGGACCCCTCCTCTCGTCAATAGAGTCAATTTGCGAGTATTGAATTGCATGGACTTGGGTGTGAGTATGTATCTAGATGTCGATATGTTAACACCATAATTAGGGTATTTGACTCGGCTTAAAAAGCACCCAAAATCTGACACTGGCTGCGCATAATGGCACATAAATAAGTCAAAATACTTGCATCTCTACATTTGTGTGTGTTGATTGTGTATTGTACAGTTTAAAAACATTACTAATTCAAGACATGCCAAATAAACTTACATGTATTCAGTAACTATCAACGTTATATATTGAAGTACAAGTATTTGTATTTTTGTCTTCTAAAGTACTAGTTTAGAAGTTAGAAGTGCTGAATTATTTATTTATTTATACTCTTTTTAAGAAAAAAGTAACTACTGCCATTTAATTGCTAAACGCAAAAGTCCTTTTGGGGGAAGTAGAAGAAGTCGCGCCCCAGATCCCGCACGTGTAGGGATTATGTCGCATTGACCTGGGGATTGCAGCAAATAGAATTTTCCTTGTTACACAGGTTGACAATCATGAAACCATTATGATGCCTAACCAAAAAGAAGATCAGTCTCCTTTCCTTCAACGCGGCAGCCCTGGCACTATGCCAAACTATTATCTCATCTAAATCTTGAGCTCACAGTGGAGGAGTATAACAACATCATGCTTTAACATGAAAACAGCTTATTACATATCAAAAGTAGGCACCATTGCATATTTGTTATAATGTTTAATCAGTTATTCTCATTGCAATGCTTATGACTTGTCTAGCACTCAAGCTTATGTTCTCGTTTTCTTCACATGAACTAGGTTGGCTGGACTTCCAAATGTCAAGAAAGACGGAACTTCTCATGCCGCTAAACTTGTTCAACCAATATTGAAGATGCTAAGTGACGATACTTCAGATGCTGTGTGGGTTGGTACTAATATGTTCGAGAATGTTATCTTGCTTCCGACTTTTGGGGCGTAATTATTCTAGCTGTGATTGCATGAAAACCTCTGGTTATTCTTGTCCGAAAAGAGAAGCTCTTCTTTTGCATAGAACTGTTCCTTTTACGTGATTACGTCTATCCAAAGCATTGATAGCATGCTTCTACTCGCGGCTCGTTTGCGATTTTCCTCGTTGAATGCCCTTTTCTTCTCATAACTACTATAGTCTCAAGCATACTATACTACTTGTGAAGATTAGGAATTGAGCAAGAAGGTTCTGCATTTTAAATATCTATTATGTCCAATGTCGCCGGAATGATAACTTATTATACTAGTGTAAGTCTTGAGTGTCATTCTAGAGCTAGCGCTTTGAGTTTGCATTGTACAAATACGGTTTGTATGAATAGCATTTTCCATCTCTCTCTACACACACAAAACACACACTCACTCACTCAGAGGCTTATGTGCACACTGGATTATATAAGCCGCCATGTACTTTTTAGAAAATCCTTTTTCCATTACTTGGTCTATGTTTTCTCTTTCCCTGTTTACAGTATCCTTTTCCTTTATTAGTTTTATGTGTTTAGCCCTTATATTTGTTTTCCAATCAACTTTTGTTTCTTTCTTCTGAATGAGCTAATTATTTTAGTTCATCACTGGGTTCTTTCATTGTGCCCCTCGGCTGTGTTGAACAGGAAGGAGCCATTTGTTTGTTATGCACGATTATAACTTCCTTTCCATCTTCTGTCCACCGACATTATGATAGTGTAAGTTTTTTATCCTTCTATTGCAATACTTCCAATCATGATTGGGTTTATGAAATTCCATCAATCTCCCTCCCCATCCTGCCAAAATGAGAAGAATATTAATGGAAAGGTAATAATCTTAGAAATTGGATGACGTATGCATACCTACTGAATTTGTCGATGCTGCCGGCCTTTGATCCAGATCAAGGTTTTTAAAGCAGTAACATTATTTACTACTCCTTCTGTCCCAAAATAAGTGTCCCCTATTCCATTTTGGGACTTCCCAAAATAAGTGTCCCCTTTAAATTTTTGGAAAGATTCTTTAAGACAATTCTCTACTATACCTTTTTAATTGTGAGATGAAAAAGTAGAGGGTCCCATTGATTTGACATCATAAGGGAAACTTTGAGGGTATTAAAGGAAAATTACATAGAGTCAACTACTTTCTTAAACCCGTGTGAAGTCAATATGGAACACTTATTTTGGGATGGAGGAAGTAAATATTTATTGGAGTGTAACTCGGGACACAATTGCCATAAGCCTGCTAACTGTTATTTACTAAGCATGTAAGATATTAAGTTGTGCTAGATTCAGCATCTCTAGATCTTGAGTAGGTTGGCTGTAGCAGCGGGCTCTCGGTAGCAACCTAGACTATGTTCTTTACTAAATTAACTAAATATACGGAATCCATTTCAGTATAACTATGGCTTGTTGGTTAATTCTTTGCATATTGAGTAGCATGTGGAATTATCTTTGGCAGGCTGAAGCTGCTATTACTTTAAAGCTTATGTCTGGGAAATGCAGCCATACTATGTTAGAGGTGAGAGTACTTACCTATCTTTATTGTGGCAGTCTCTTGGTTGTTGAAGACACTACCAGAAATTTATTATTATTGTTATTGCTGTTGTTGTTATTATTATTGTTGTTGTTATTCATCAAAGTCCACAAACTTTTTGGTAAATGTGTTCAGAAACTTGGTTATTGCTTAGCGGTACTTCCCAAATCAAGAGGAGATGAGGATAGCTGGTCACTGATGATGCAGAAGATCTTACTATCATTGAATGCTCTAATGAATGATGCGTTCCAAGGTCTAGAAGAAGGTAAATGATAAGAGTATTATGTCAATGGTTTGATGATCCAAATGAGGTTTACATTTTTGCTTGCATACATCGCAGATTCTAAAACCAATGAAGTTATGAGGGTATTGGTTCCCCAGGAAAGGATCCCCCACCTCCACTGGGAGGCCAGATAATGCTACAAACATCAGAACAGGCAATAAAGAGGCCTGAACGATCAGTAATGCCTACTATATCTGCGTTGATGCGTTGCTGTTCTACAATGATTACAAATTCTTACCCTGTTAAGGTAGTTTCATAAGATTGATTTATATCATTTAACCTTATGTCAAAATTTCGTTCAGCATGGGTTGGATAATTTATTTGGAATACTATTGTGCTTCATAGAAGCACTTTAGGCATTATTTACTATTCAATTTAATCTGTTTTGACTGTAGGTTACTGTTCCTATCCGGCCATTACTAATGCTCGCTGGGAGAGTGTTAATGGTTGATGGCTCTTTGCCACATGCCTTGTACCCCTTTCTGACTGCCATGCAACAAGAACTTATTTGTTCAGAACTTCCAGCTCTGCATTTGTGCAGTTTGGAACTAATAAGTGGAATTGTAAAGGTAGTGCGAAGGTGAGGCATTGCATGTTTTTGTTTATTTTCTTGTTTTGCTTTTACGGAAGCCTATTCTTGTTATGTTTTGACTTTGATTTAGAGAGAAATAGGTTACAAATTTGATCTAAGCAAAACATGACGTCTTATCTGAATTTGCTTAATCCGTTGGGTTCTGTAACTTTATTTGAGTACCATAGTGATTGTTCAAGCTTATGTTATCCGCAAACAAACAGCTATATCTCTTGATTTTAAGCTGGTAGAAGAAAATTTCATAGTTTATGATGACTTCTCTGTACTCCGTCCATTCTGCTTGAATTGTTTCTTTCTTGGATTGTTTCACTTTACGAGTTCTATTTTAATTACTAAGCTAAGTAATTTTTGAGATTCCAAATTTATCCTTCTTGTATTAAGACTTAGAATCAAGAAAAATACTTTAGTCCCTAAAAGTACAGGATATTTATGGGAATTTGATTATATCCTTAAAAAGTTTGACTTTCAAATGTGGGCTCATTGAGGGCAACGGAGGGATGCCATCTTTTGTCCGCCCATATGGTACTATTTAGATTTTTACCAGTTGGAACTCATGGTTTTACTCTTGTAGAGTTATGGTTTGTTTGGGTTTTGGATAAGACTGATTGATGTTAGTCATTTAGCTATCTGCTAAGAGGAGAATTTTGCTGTACTTCATTCAATAGGAAGGGAATGAGGGAGGGAGGGAGCAGTATTTTTGCCTTTTTCAGCAGGAGCAAATTCCTTGCTCATTATAATGTATCAATTTACAAACACTTCTTATGATCTGGCTGGTGCAATACTGCTTGTTTTCTTTTAAGAAGTAGTGGACTTGCTAATGGTCATTTTGGAAAAATCTTTTCCTTTTCATGCATCTTGAATTTCTCCCAATTATTAGCTGCTTGGGAAGTCTATTGGACTTGCAATTTTTATTGAAACTGGAAAACTTCCACCAAGTATTCAGGTTTCAGTGAGTTTTGTGAAGTTTTTGAGGCTAATGTCTTTGCTGCTGTGCCAGCAACTGCTTAAAAGTCTTATTACATAAGCTATTGAAACTGGAAATCTTCTAACAAGTATTCAGGTTTCAACGAGTTCTGTGAAGGTTTTGAGGCTTATGTGTTTGCTGCTGTGCCAGCAATTGCTTAAAAGTATTATGGTTTGCCATCCATAACCAATGGAACTCGCGGGGCCTCTCTCCCTCGTACTTGTCTTTGTTTACTGCAAGCAATTGATTTATCAAATAAAGTACAATCAAGCACATTGTCAAGACAAAAACTGTTTGTTTTAGATGTAGACCGGTCATATTTTTATACATCATTTGCAAGATCTAGAAGTCTCTGTAGTTATTTGTTACATTTTTCTCTAATAGGGAACATATATGGCAGGTTAGAGATTCATTATCAGTATGTTCATTGTGTTTCTCCGATGCCATATATATTCTTTACCAAGTGAAAATGAGATGCTTTACTTTTGCTTTGAACCTTTTTCTTCACCTTTATGCTTATGCTAATTTGTTGTCCCAGCCTAGGAAACCATGTAAAAGTGTAAGTTTGCTGAGGGAAATTAATGTCACAGCCAAAATGCTATGAAATTCTGCCAATAAATGCTTGAATTATGAATCCATGAAAATATGTAAAGTATCAGCAGCACATAGGGTAGGACTTGAAAACTCTTTCTGCAAGTGATCTTGAAGAGTTTTAGCATTTTCGGTTTAAAACTGGGGATTGACCATTAGTCGCAGACTTCTCCCCCTGATTTTGGTACTGGTACTTTTTGCTTTTGACAATGCTGATTTGCTGAACCTGGTTATGAAACTCTGGCAGACTTGGATAATGTCCTTTAGTTGAGTCTTCATCCCTAATATCGAAAAAATATTATGCTATGTTATTTAATCCTTGTAATTTTCATACATTGAACCTTGTACCCAAAATTTTTTTTTTTTAAAACAAAACTAATTTTTTCTCGACACTGATGTTATAGTATTACTTCATCTTACTTGCAGTCAACTGTTACCACATGCTGCAGAAATTGTGCGACTCCTAACGGAGTATTTTAGGAGATGTGCAATGGCGAAACTTAGAATAAAGGTGTATGCCACCATAAGAATGTTGCTGATGTCCATGGGGGTTGGTATGCATTTACTATATCTTATGCTTTTAGATTATGTATTGCACAGCTGCTTAGGTTAACATGTTTAAGTTCTTACTTCTCTCTTTCAACAGTAGAATGAAAGTATTTAATACTCTCTTTCCGCCTTAAAGAAAAGACAACAAAAAAGTGGAGTTCTCGTCTTCTAGGTGGATTGTGCCAGTTTGCTCCTATTGTTTTGAGCTTACAATGCATTTGTTAGAACGAGCTAGCTTTTCTTTAAGCATATATCTCTGCATCCTAGTTTAGTTAAGTGAAAAGATTCTCATTCTTTTGCACATGAGTTCTGTTACTCATTAGCATGGTTCTGTATTGTACAGGGATGACAATTTACCTCACCCAGGAAGTCATAAACAACGCATTTGTTGATCTGGGGGGCTATCATGGTAGTGAGGCATGTTCCAAGGCTTACTTAAAGACCTCGTTTGAGTCATTGCTACAACCTACACCAAGGAAAAGGAAGCATGAAACAACAATTCTGTCTATGGAAGAGCAGTCTAATGAAGTTCGTTTGCGGAATAACCCAACTCCAGTATCTGTGAAGATAGCTGCATTAGAGGCTTTAGAAACTCTTCTTGCCGTGGTATGTTTCTTTTTTTGAATCGTATTCTATCTTTCCTTCTCATGAATGGCCAGAGTGAAACATTTCTGTTTCTATTTTGAATGCATTCAGAGAGGTGCGTAGGAATGATCATTAGATTGTCACTCTTATTTGGCTTAGTTATGACTTATGTCCATCAAATATTTTTCAATATAGCCGATTTCAATTATCAATAATCCCACCGCAAAGAAACTACATACCTTTTTGGTTCCTATTCATCATCTTAGAATGGGTACTAGAAATAATGCTACCTCATGGGTTTGAGATCTCCATCCAGAATGGACATCCAATTATCTTTGTAAAGGTGACATAGAAATAAGAAAAACATTAAACTACAGTTATTGCAAAAAAAGTCTGATAAAAGGTCCTTTAGTTTAGCATAGGGATGGCAATGGATTGGGTTCCGCCCTTCTCTAACCTTTTCCAAACTATAAACACCCAGGCGCTTACCCTACCCTAGCCCAACATCCCATGGCCCACCAATACTTCCCTTGGCATCTTGAGTTACCCAGAGAGAGGGAGTGAGGGATGGGTACTGCAGCTGCAGCTCGGCCTTTGGTCCGGGGAGGGAGGTAGAGTGAAGGACAGAGAGAGGGGGGAGAACTGAGGGATGAGTTTTGAGGTTGTCAGAGAAAGAGAGGGAGAGAGATGGAGAGAGGGATGAGTTGGAGTTCACTGGACGGATACTCGGCACATGAGCTGGAGACATGGAGACTGATTTTGAAAAACCCTAACTACAATAATTAACTCAACTCACCCCAATAACTGCAGACAGCTACATGGATCCTTTTCCGCCATTTAGTTCAGTCCATTGCAAGATTCCTGGACAAGCAATACTCACATATATCCTTCTATTTTATTGTTGTCCATGTTAGTTTTGGTTTGCCCTTACCTATTGTGTGGTTGTTGATAAACTATTACACTTTCTAACGGGTGCAATTGGTGGTCTAGACTGTATGCGTCCAAACCATCTCAAGTGGGTTTCTTTCATTTTATCTTCTATTGGGCAACTTTTGTCTCATGAATATGTTTATTTCAAATTTTATTTTTCTTAATTTTCTACATATCATCTTAAAAACCCTAACTACATTAGTATATATGTGTCTGTTATATATATAGGTGTGTGTATGTGGTAAATATTACTCCTTTCGTCCCAAAATGAGTGTCAATTTTTAGTTTTCTCACATAAACTAAGGAATTGACTTTTAGACCATTTTGCTAATCCCATTACATCAATGCCCTTATTGTCCACATTATAACAAACTTGTGTTTTTGCTAAGGTTCATGTATTTTGCCTTTGTAATTTACCATTTTTAAAATGGTGTCATGTTTTCGAAACTCACATAAGTAATGCGGTAATTTAAAATAGAAATTAATCTTGGATCGGTGATTTTGATCATTATAATGTTTAACTATGTTGCACGGACACGCCTCAAAGTCGGCGTATCGTCTGTCGGATACGTGTCGGACACGGATACGACGCGGATACGCAAAATACGGCTAGAAATATGTGCCAGGGCAGAATTTTAATTTTCGAAAAGTTAGGACACGGGACAAGGGTACGTGTATCTAAAATTGGATACGTATCACTTACCGATTTGCTTTATACAATCGATCCCTTCGTCTGTCGATTGCTTCTCAAAGACCCGCAACTCCTTAAAACGAACCCTAGCCGACTTCAAACAGCCTCCGCCGCCGTCGATCTGCTTCATTGGTCGCCGTCGATCTCCTTCCTTCGTCGCCGTCGATCTCCTTCCTTCGTCGCCGTCGATCTGGTGTCGTCCAGGTAAGTCGTCGAAGCCGTCATCTGCATCCTTCGATTTGCTCTGTGCCTCACCGTAGAACCCTAGCGTCGTCTAGGTAAGTCGGTCTTCGTTTTTTTCTTGCGAAGCTTCGTTTTTTTCAGTGCGTTTTTTTTAACCATTTACTTTTGACTTTGAGTTTTGTATTTGTGCTTATATTTTGGTCCTTATATTTTTAATATTTACATATTACCCCCCGTATCCGTATCCTATATTTTTTAAAAATCCCGTATCCCCGTATTTCATATCCGCGTATCCGTATCCGTGTATTCGTATCCGTGCAACTTAGTTGTTTAACATACGATATCTTAAAGTGTAGCCAAGCATACATTATCTTTTTAATTTTTAAAAATAAAACTTCAAATTAAATATTCTAATAAGAAAAGCTCTGTAACAAGGATTCTTCATTTCACTTGTCAGACCTTTGTCTGACATCCACGCGGAAATGGGTGTGTGATCTGCGTCGTACTCTTCAAGATGTAATCTGGACACTCCAAACTCATTACTTTTAGTGAAGTCATTGAAAATTTTAAAATATGCTTTTATTATTCTATCAACTATTTTTTAATAGACAAGTATTTCAATATCATATCCGTCATATATATTGAATTGCGTTCATGTAGTCTTAAATATACAGCTATAGGCCGTGTCCTAGTACCGGCACCCTATTTTTGTTTCCTTTTGAGCCAAGTCCAAGTATCTTAAAATTCATAGTTTTCCCAGCTTTGACGTCCAGACACCCAAATCCTTGTAACATAGAAGAAGAGAAGCTAAGAGCTTCTCCAATGCAATCATCTATAGTAAAAAATGCAAAACACGTAAGCATGTTTTCTATTTTCTGCCAATAGGAAAGAAGTTTTCTTATTTAAACATGTCAAAAAGGAAAAACTAGAGGATTGCGTTGGAGATGCTCCAATATAATGAGAATTAGATAATCACAAATGACGAAAGAGAAGTCCATCAAAAGTAAACCAAATACAAAGGAGAAAAGTAGAAAATAAAAACCTGAAAACTCAAGAAATCAAAGCACTCCAATCGTATTGCATCACCGAAATAGGAAAGGCAACCCTAGCCTAGGCCTAGAGAGTTCAAGTTTATCCCAAAGAAGATGCCAAAACACATATTCATCCCTAAAAATTCTTGAGTTCCTCTCAACCCAAATGCACGATAAAGAGAGCGATACCTCCCATTCCCTCAACAAACTAGCATTCATGTCCCTGCTGTGCATATGAAGAAAGGAAGACAAAGAAATAGGACAAACCTAAGGTTCACCAACCACCCCGAACAACATAACCAAAGAAATCGAGCATATCCTCTCCATGGCATATTTATACTTCATGCAGCGAGAAATCCTCTTATAAGGTCTACTAGTTCTAGCTTACCAGACATCTTTCATGTTGAGTCTATTAAGAAAAAGAGACCATACAAAAGCCCTCACCTTTAACGGAACATCGAAATTCATGGGTCAAGAGTTGGGAGAGCGAATCAAGTGAGAATGTGAGATAGTAAAGAACGACAAATCCCAATCCTCCAACACTGATGAGCAAGAATCAGGATTATTAGAAGGCCATACATGATAAGAGTAGCAAGAAAGGTGGAATCCACCTCGGATTTATGACCGTTAAATTGTTAAAATATATTTCAACAAAAGAAATCCCCCTCCCCCACCAACAACAAGAAAAATCAAAGGTAGGGGCCAAATGGATGGAAGGGAAATCCCATCCAACCTGTACTCGTCCAGATTAGATTATGGCCCGAGATGGATTCAAAATTTTTGAGAAAAGTGAGAGCATTCTTTAACACTCTAGAACCCTGAGGCAGGAAAATTATAGTATCACTCACAAATTGCAATTGAAAATAGATCACAGTCCGCAAATGCTAAACATACCCTGGGTCCAAATTGTGATTTCACCTTTTCCTTATGTGAGGACCAGGCTAGGTATATTTCCTTGATGGGTTCTCTATTAGTAGAATGCCTATTACTTATATTAGTCTCCATCTTTGTAGTAATTCTCATGACATTAGCTTTGGGTTCCTGTGCGGGAGAAGGGTTCTAAGCATCTTGATGGTTGGAAGCTCATGTGTTTGTTTCTCTTTTGGTGGTGGGTGCACTTGATTGAATCATGTCTTTCTGGATGCTCATTAATTATCCATTGTTGTTTCAGATAACGGTGAGTGGTGCAGAGAAGCTTGAGGCATTCATCTGACCTCTTCTGGTCTAGACTGATGAGGAGAGTAGCTTGGGAAGTGATTATGTTACCCTAAGGTAGAGGGTGGCTTAGGTATTGGGAACCTAGTTCTTAAGATCATCTCCTTAGTGGTCAAATCCGGAGCAAATTTGGGATTCGAAGGAATATTATGATGTTGATATCGAGCCCTCTACATCCCATCCAAGCCCATGGAGAAGTGTTCTCGTCTTTTGCATCCTTATGTGCGGTTTCTAGTAGGGAATGGGTCCCGCTGCACTTTTAGTACGGTCACTTTGGTTGAGCAGTCTTCTTTATCATCCACATTTTTAGGAGGGTCGCTTATTTCCCTTGACCCTATACATATTTCTTTTTTTAGGAAGGTCACTCTGTTCTGTCATCCACTTTTTCTACTTTTGTTATATATTATTTTCTTCTTTATTTTATTATTTCTCTTTTCCTTTTCCTTTCCTCTGCTAGCAAGAAAAGTGGTCATTCATCAAAACATTAACATTGACTGTCGAAAAAGAAATCAAAACGAAAAACCTAAGGATGGATTTGAGTATCATGTAGTTGAATGGAATAAATCTTGTAGCCCATCAAAAGAGGACTAATGATATCAACATGTCTAATCAAGCATTGTTGGGCAAGGGGGCTGGCTTTGGAAGAGGGTCAAGGATCGTGATAGAAGCCTGAGGAGACTCATTGCCTCATGGAGTTGGCTTGCGGAAACCCATAGCCAGACGATAGGATGAACTTTGAAACATACTAGTTTGGTGATAGATAATGGTCATTTGAATTAGATTTTTGCCTGCATGGGGGATATTTCGCTTTCGTCAGGTTTTTGGACTTGTTTAGGGTGGCTACTGAAGAGGAATTACAAAAAAGACTTTGCAAGTTGTACTTATTACATAATTGAATCTGCATATGCATGTTATTTTTGGACTATTATGATAGATGTCCTTGATTTAAGTAGTTTTGTGTTTCTTACTTTCATCTTTCTTGTACTTAAAAACTTGGTGCAATTATTCTTTTCCTCTTTCTTTGTTTGTTTCGGTAATAATCTCCAAGCCTCTATTGAGCATTTAAGTTTTCATTTCCCAGTAAGGTTATTTGGCAAACTACTTGGGTTGTGTTTTCTCTAGAAGAGTTACCCAGCTTCCTTGGTGCCAATCACAAAGTAAAAATGGGAATTCTCTCTCTTTTTGCAATTTCATTTTTCTTTAGAAATTGGGCAATCACTGAATCGAGAAGCAATTTTCCCTAGCAAGCCTGGACACGGCTCCCTTAGCAATTTCTTTGTTATTTTTGCAATCTTTTCATGTTTGAATTGCATCTTTTTTCCACCTCTAGTGTGCAGTTTTTTTGCTCTTTTTAATTTGTGCTTTTTCCAAGATCTAAAATGGATAATGACTGTTACTAATTTTGGCAGGGTGGTGCTTTCAGATCTGATAAATGGCGATCAAATGTTGATCGTCTTCTTGCAACTGTAGCTACAGATGCTTGTAAAGGGGGTTGGGCCAAAGAGGAGAAAAATGTCTTTCGTCCAAGTGAGCCTAGCCCGACTTGGGGTGATTTTCAGCTTGCTGCTTTACGTGCATTTTCGGCATCTCTTATTTCCCCTGCTCGTGTTCGGCCTCCATATCTTGCCCATGGTCTTGAACTTTATCGTAGAGGTAATCATTGGTGGAATTAGTGAAGTCCTATTGGCTTTAAAATGTTGCTGTTAATATAAGCTGCTATATTTATTGATATTTCACAGTACTTTAAACAAATTAAACACTTGGGTAATCCAACTAATTTTGGGAGTGTATTTCTTATGCTGTTAAAATAGCTTTTTGAAATTCATGCTGGCTGGCTTCTTGAAGCTCTTCTGAAATGAACAACAAATGCTGAAAGGATTGTGTTTTATAGAAGCATAGATTTTAACTTGTCATGGAAAGAAAAAGAGCCAAGTGAAGTGGAAAGAAGGTGTAATCGAGTTAGAGAGTTTTGTACTCAAGGATGCCCATTTTGAAAGCCAAAGGTTTCAGGAATACAACATTGCCATTCAAGGTTATCATTATTCTGGAATCCTCATTAGTATCCCAATTTTTTAAAAATATACATCAGGTTCAACATTTGAACTCCGTAGAAGTTGTAAACTTTATCTTGAAATAGAAACTCCAAAGGGATATGCTAAAAATAGAAAATAAGGCTGTCCAAATGGAATGGAGGGACTATTATTTCCTTGTTTGGTTATTTATTTGTCTTCCTTGAGCAAGTGTAGCAAGTAGTGCACTCTCTCAAAGAAATGTTAGCAACTTAATCGTTACTAATAGATGCAAGAAAAGCCAAGACCGCACCCCTCCCCCACCAACACACACAAGCCCACCTCTCCTCTTTCCTTGTGAGGTGCGAATTTCGTGGATATGTATTGCAACTTTTGCTGCTTGCTTCTAACTCACCTCTCATGAATTTGGTGTCGGCAGGAATGCGAGAAACGGGAACAAAACTTGCTGAATTTTGCGCGCAGGCCCTTTTGGCTTTGGAAGTGTTTATACATCCCAGGGCCCTTCCCCTTATCGATTTTGCATCTGACAGTGGTAACTCCTTTGATGGAGTGAAAAGCAGGTTCCAAGAAAACATTTTGTCAAGCGTGCAGAAGCTTAACTCATTTCCAGGTGGCAGGTTGAGAAACAGACCTGGTGATCCAGAGTCGGAAGATGATGACCTGTATGAGAGTTGGCTAAGGATTGGCAATGAGAGTGAAGCTCCAGTCACTGATCTAGGAAAGACTACAAGCGACTCCAAAACTATTACCTCAATAGTGGCAGAAAAGCAACTTTCTGCGGAGAACTCATCTGGTGCAAAAGTTCCAGAAGGAAGTGAGCAGGAGGCAGCATTAAGTGGTGCTATGAATGGTCTCAAAGGGAAAGGGAAGGAAATTTTGGTTGAGACACAGGCAGTTCCAGAAACTGCAATGCAAATCGAAGAAAATACTCCTCCCGAAGCTCAAACTAAGGCTCCTGGAGGTTCAATGAACACTCAATCTGGTATGGTTGCTTCAGCAAGTGGTGCATTTGATGCCATGGACGCGGAGATGCACATGGGAAAAGATGTAATGGCAACTAGTGATGGTGAAAAAGGGTCGGGAAAGGATGTGCTAGCGAGCAAGGGTGGCGATGACGTCACTACAGTTGGGGGACAAACATTTGCCACAATACCAAGTTCTAGCAGAACAATGAAGGATTTTGTGTTTGCAGTAGATAATGAATCAGCCATGGATGAGATTCCTGATATCATTGATGTAGAACCAGATTCTGATGAGAACTAGGGTCGAAAATAAGGGCGCGCTTGATGGGGAGAAGCCGCGTAAGAGGTTACTGAGAGTGCTCGTATTCATGTATTAATCTAAATGTTGCATTTGCAATTCAAATTTTGACTATCTTCGGACTAGAGATTATTCTGCTTGATAGGTCCCAAATAGCTTGGTTCCAGAGACACTCAATATCTTGACTTCAAGGCTCTTATTGTTAAAGCATAATATATAGCAACATATTTGAGTCTCGCTCTCTCTCTCTCTCTCTCTCTCTACCAGTTTAATCTTTTAGATGAATTATTTACTTGACACTAATCAATTAGGAAATTGAGCTTTAATTTTTTTTTTAATACTTATTTTCAATTGTTTTTTCCTTCTTTATCAAACTCAAAAAAAAAAAAAACGCAGCTTGGAATTGTGACTTGTTTGCAATGAGTTGGATGATGATAAGTGATGATAAATATGTGGAGTCAACATGTCCTTTATCGAAATTATCTTACACTAAAAAGTGTTTAGAATGTTTTTTCTTTTTTCCCTAGAGGTGGTTTATCAACTATGTGATCATATTTCTTGTTACATTTATGACGTTTTCTTTTTAAAGAAAAAGTTGAGCCAATATTTTTACATGGAGAAATATAAAATTTGCGATCAATGTACAATTTTTTTTTTTTTTTTTTTTTGTGATTAAACCTTTTAATTTTTTTTGTTTTGATGTGATGGCCAGAATTTATTGATCACTAATGTATCTAGGAAATCATCCATCGTTGTGAGAAAAAGAATAAAAATGAAGCTTGTGCTAAGAACAGAACTTGCGCATAAGCAAATTAAATATTTTCTTTGTTCATAAATAAGTGTCATGTTTTGATTTTTAAAAATCGCATCGATTATTTTTTAAATAAAAATTTAACGTGTATTTTTCTTAAAATTGTAAAACACGTAATTTGTTGTATATATAATGTAGCAAGAATTACGTGTTTAAAAAAATAAAAAAAACATACGTTAAATTATTATTTAATAATTAATTAATTAAAATTTAAAAAGTAAAAACAAAACACTTATTTAGAAATATAGGGCCCTGAGTCTCACCTACCCTTTTCTCCAACAAAACTCTTTCAAACAATTGAACACTTAAAATAAGTCATCTCATATTTTTCGTTATTGAAATAGGAATCAATTCCAATGCATGTGGGAGTATTGAAAATGATTTTCACAAGGGCCCATGTCAGTTAAAAATTACCATTTCCATAAAAGTGTTCGATTGGGTTAGAACTTAGAACACCGAAATGTATGGGAAGTACAATCACATGTCTCGACTTTTTTTTTTTTTTTTTAAATTCTAAAATCGAGATTCTACACAACAAGAGAATTGTCATTCACATTTTATGAAAAAATAAAAAATACAATTAGAAGAAACACTACACACCTTTTTACTATTGAGATTTGTTTTTTTAGGTTTACATAAAAATCAAGGGTAAATTACAAAGAACCCTTCTCAATTATCGGTCAAGTTTGAGTTACATCCCTCAACTACTAATTGAAATAATATGCCCCCCTAAACTATAACATTTTTTTAAATTGCACCTTTTATTTAGGCAACCATTTGAATTGGCAAAATTTGTCCACCTAATACTCACATGACCATGTATGTATTGTTTTTACGATAATATTCAAAAGAAAGATAAGCAATTGCTTTTTTTACCATCTTTTTGTACAAAAAGGGTATTAGAGCAATAAGAGTAAAATAGTCAATTAAAATAGTAATAGGGTTTTATTATTAAAAAAAAATACTTCAAGATGGTCGCATGAGTCTCGGGTGAGCATTTTACGTCAACTCAAATGACAGTGCCTAAACAGAAACTGCGATTAAGGAAAATGTTATAGTTGAGGGGGACACATTGCTTCAATTAGTAGTTGAGGGGAGCAATTCAAATCTAACTTATAGTTGAGGGGGTTATTTGTAATTTATCCAAAAATCAATGGCTTCCTTTGTAATCTGTCATATTCAATTACTACCTTCTTCCTAAACGAGTAACACTTTTCTAAATGACATGTTTACCATAATACCCTTGGTAATAAAACATGCACAATTGCACTTGCTCCATCTTATCACATCATAAATTAAAAGGTGCAAAAGTGTAGTATAGAATTACCTACATTACTCCCTCAGTCCCTCCGTCCGTCGAATAAAATTGATCCACATTTCCTTTTTAGAATATCTCGTTTTTATTGTCAACTTTCTTGATATAAAATCAATTAGTGATTAAAATTTCTTAGTAAATTCCTTCCTACCCTTATGAAAGATTGGATTAATAAATGATGACTGAAATTTTTATAATTGATTGTTATTGTCCCCCCTTTCTAAATTCAAAAAATTTATTGATTGAACTTTTTTGAGTAAATTCATTTCTTACTCTTATGGGACATTAAATTAAGAGCCCGTTTGTTCGTGCGTTTTAGCCAAAACGCAGGGTTAAAACGCAGCTTATTCCTTAACTTAGCGTTTCAATGCTGCGGTAGAAAAAACTGCGTTTTCAAAACGCAACTGCGTTTTAAAACGCCTAAGCTTTTTCCCAAAACGCAAGAGGAATAAAAGCGCTTTTGACATAATATCTTAAACACATTTATAAAAAAAAAGGCCGCGTTTTAAATAATCTGCGTTTTAGAAACGCTGCATTTTCAAAATACAGCATTTTGAAAACGCTACACTAAACGGGCTCTAAAACCGATGCTATTATATATACAAAATTTATCAACATATTTGGTTTACATCATGCATTAAAGTGTTGTATCATAAATGCAATTTTGTAGATATACTAACATTTTTCTTAATCAATAAATGATTATTGAAGCTTTAAAACATTTGAACTATGGATTTCAAACAGAATATAAACTACACTACACATGCTAAAAGAATCAAATCACCCACAATCAAAGCTAATCATGACAACTGATCATAATTAGAAGCATGCGAAGGACATATTATTGTATAAGAAACCATACTATCATTCCCCTCTTACTATAGAGTATAGACATATGTAAAATCGTAACAACTAATCTAAACATGCTAGAAAAAAAATACTGTAAAAGGATTAGAGAGGGTTGTGTGCTTCCTATTCGATAGGATGACAATTAGTCTCTGTACATTGCTTTCTATGCGTTAATTAACATGCC
Organism: Platycodon grandiflorus; assembly: GCA_016624345.1. Classification (NCBI taxonomy): domain Eukaryota; kingdom Viridiplantae; phylum Streptophyta; class Magnoliopsida; order Asterales; family Campanulaceae; genus Platycodon; species Platycodon grandiflorus. Next base: position 8,678,668 of record CM028368.1, read on the forward strand.
TGAATGAAATTCTCTACGATTGTTATTTTTCATCGTTGGTCAAATTGTATACCACGAATCAAGTCGAAAAGTCAATGGTTTGGCAAATGAAATTAGGGTTTGATCATACATGCTTCCTTTGGGACACGTATGACATAGTTCTTAAGGAGTAAAAATAGGTGATTTTAGTCCATTTTTCCAATGACACTTGTCTTAAATCTTTAGGAATTTGTACGGCAATGACACCTGGCACGAAATATAGAAGATCCCTTAAGTCAACACTGTTTTACAATAAATAGAGGCTTGGCCTCATACCTAAGAGATAATTGTCATTATCACTAAGTAAACACTAATTGGGACCTTCTCTCTAGATAACAACTTTCTCTCTCTAGGACTCATCCTAGTAGTAATAAACTTAGTGATTGCCCTCTCACCTTATTTGATAACTAGTCCTAGTGTCACAGGGTTATCTTTCTTTTTCTTAAAAGTAACACCTATGCGGCCTGCCTTACGCCTAAGGACAGCAGCCTTCCTTCTTGCCAACTTGAAATGAGACAAGGTACAGCAATAAAATGGCAGCACACACAATGTTTACGAGTCAACACACCCAACCTTTTATTACTCAACAATACAAAGGAAATACAACAGTGTTTAGACAAGAGAAAGACCCACAAATGCCTCTCTTATTCTCACAACATTGTACAATTCGGACTGCCTAACAACCTATCCAAACAGCCCTTTAAATGACTGCCTTTGGACACACAAAACGCTCAAAACTGCCGGGACACATGGCGATTCGTGGCGCTTGTCCTAAAACGCCCACAACCGCCCAACAAGATTGTCTTAGCCAACCGCTTGCGCATCTCATGTCGCCACTGTCCGGCTGACTTGGCCCTCATTCCCCCATAGCTCGCCTTTTCCGACACCAATCATGCCAACCCGTTGGCTGCCCGGCTAAGCCATTGCCCATGTCCATTGCAGCCCAATGCCCACGCCTATGCCCATATGTCATAGCCCACGTGTGCCTTGAAACCTTGCCTTGGCCCAACATAATGCCATGACATGCCCAGCCCATGCCATGGCCGCACCCAACAACTCAAGTGCTTACAAACTCTCCCCCACTAGGAGAGTCCGATGTCCTCATCGGATTGTCCTTCCAATAAGAACCAATCTGTTCTTCAAACTGCCACAACGTCACATCACGTTCCCAAGTAGCATCTGCCACGCCTTCCCCTTTCCATTGCACGAGATAATCTGTCCTGCGATTCTTCTTACTCATCCCCATTGTTCGATGATCAAGTATCTTCTCAATCTGTTTCTCGAACTGTTTAGAGACGGTAGGAGGTGCTCGCTTCAACTGTTGTTTCTCCCGCAACAGACTTTCATGAAAAGGCTTCAAAAAACTAACATGAAATGTAGGATGCATCTTCATCCTCTCGGGTAGGTTCAGCCTATACGCCACAGCCCCAACCCGTTTCAACACTTCAAATGGTCCCTCATATCTTGGCACCAAACCCCTTAGCCTCGACTTAGCATTGATGTTTTTCCAAATTTGTGGAGTAAGCTTTAGCAAAACTTTATCCCCAACCTGAAATTCCAACGGCCTTCGCTTCTTGTCGGCATATTTCCGCATCCGATTCTGCGCCTTAGTAAGACTTTCCGTGGCTTCCTCAAACAATTCCTGTCTATCCATGGCATAGCGGTACGCTGCTGGACAGTCTCCACCCATTCGTTGAATAGCAACTTCATTTGGAGTCCGAGGCTGCGCTCCCAACACAATTTCAAACGGACTCTTCCCGGTTGACGAAGAACGGTGCAGATTATAGCAAAACTGGGCAGCATCCATAAGTTCCAACCAATTCCGCTGACTTGCACTTACATAGTGTCGTAAGTACTCTTCAAGCAAGGCATAGAGACGTTCAGTTTGGCCATCCGTTTGAGGATGATTGGCCGTGCTGAACTTTAATTCGGACCCCAACAATCCAAACAATGATGTCCAAAATCTGCCCGTGAACCGAGTATCACGATCACTAATCACATCTTCCGGCAACCCGAAATGTTTCACCACATGTTTGAAAAATAGTTGTGCAGCAACATCCGTCGGACAAGCATGGGGTGCTGGAATGAACACTCCATACTTTGAAAACCTGTCAACAACAACAAAAACCGACCGCATGCCATCCACCTTTGGAAACCCGGAAATGAAATCCATTGACACCGACTGCCATGGCCTAGTAGGAATAAGAAGTGGCTGCAACAAACCCGCTTCCTTCTTCTTTTCCGACTTATCTAGTTGGCACACTAGACAAGATTTCACATATGCTTCCACATCGTCCCACATTTTTGGCCAAATGTAGGTTCGACTAAGCAAGGCATACATCCGTTCCACACCCGGATGTCCAGCCCATCTTGAGTCATGCGACTCCATCAAGATCTTCATTCTCAGATTTTCCCCGCTAGGAACATACAATCTGTTTCCCTTTGCTCGCAACAAGCCATCTTCAACCCAATACTTACGAACAGCACCATCACGTACTTCCTTAAGCAACTTTTGGTAGGCTTTATCCGTTGCAGCATGCTTCCTGATTTCCCCAATAAATTCAGACTCAACCAGCATCAAGGCAGCCATAAATGACTCCACTGTTGCCTTCCGACTCAATGCATCAGCCACATTATTCTGCGCTCCCAGTTTATGCACCCACGTAAAGTCAAACTCAGCCAGAAATTCCTGCCATCGAGCCTGTTTAGGAGTCAACTTTTTCTGAGTTTTGAAGTACGTGTTTGCCACATTATCGGTGCAAACAACGAACTTCGTACCCAGTAAATAGTGCCTCCATACTTCCAAACAATGCACCACCGTAGTCATTTCTTTCTCATGCGTACTATACCGCTGTTCCGCATCCTTGAGTTTTCGACTTTCGTAAGCAACCGGATGTTCCTCTTGGATCAATACCCCGCCAATGGCTTTGTCCGATGCATCCGTATGAAGTTCAAATGGCTTCCCAAAATCTGGTAGTCTAAGGACCGGCTCCGTTGACACAATTTCCTTCAATCTGTCAAACGCCTCTTGGCACGCCTTTGTCCACTCCCACTTTCTGCCTTTCTTGAGTAAATCAGTCAAACAATGGACCACCCCGAGTATCCTTGCACAAACTTTCGTAATAGTTGGCCAAGCCCAAGAATGATCGCAGTTCCGTCACATTCGTGGGGTAGGCCAATCAACAATGGCCCGAACTTTCCTTGTATCCATCATCACCCTTCCTTGGCGATCACGTGCCCTAGGAATGTGATCTCGGGTCTTGCAAAACTCGCACTTCTCTTTCTTGACATAAAGAGAATGTTCCCGCAGCTTTCCAAGTACCTGTCTTAAATGAATTACATGTTCCTCTAGGCTATCACTATACACAACAATGTCATCCAAATACACAACAACAAACTTGTCTAAATAGTCATACAAGACATCGTTCATTAAATTACAAAAAGTAGCAGGAGCATTTGTTAAGCCAAACGGCATTACTAGGAATTCGTAAGAACCATACCGAGTAACACATGCTGTCTTGGGTTTATCTCCCGCTGCAATTCAAACTTGCCAATACCCCGACCTTAGATCAAGTTTTGTATAGAATTTGGCATGGGACAGCCTATCAAACAATTCAACAACATTCGGGACTGGATACTTATTCTTAATGGTTACCTTATTGAGTGCCCGGTAATCCACACAAAATCTCAAAGTTCCATCCGACTTCTTTTGAAACAAAGACCGGCGCACCATAAGGAGCCTTCGAGGGCGGCTGTTCGGATTCAAGCATTCCATCTAGTTGTTTCCTCAATTCGCAAGTTCGGCTGGGCCCATTTTGTAAGGAGCAAGAGCCGGTGGCCTCGTCCCTGGTTCCAACTCGATCTTGTGATCAATAGCGCGCCTTGGTGGCAAGCGTTTCGGCAACTCCGGGGGCATCACGTCCTCAAATTCTTCAAGGACTGCACCAACATCATCCGGAACTTCCACAAATTGATCTTCCTTTATTTCGATAAGGACAGCAACAAAAGTTTCTTCCCCTCGCTTTAGTCCAGATTCAACTTGTGAGGCCGACAAAGTTTCGCTTCCAATACCACCTTCCTTTGCCCGCTTTGAGAAAACAGCCTTCACAAAACATGGTTCGCCTTCATCCGCAATCAGCAACCCGCCTAGATGGGGCATGATTGAACACTTGATTTTGGCCAGAAAGTCAATTCCCAAAATCATGTCAAAGTCATCCAACTTTATTGCCATCAGATTGCACTCTCCATGCCACGGCCCAATTGACACTTTCACACAAGCCGTGCCACCGACTTGTAAAGCGCCAGAATTCACCGCCTTAATCCGACTGCTGCTAGGAGTTAGTTCAATTCCCAGCAACTTGACATTCTTATCGCAACAAAAGAGTTAGTAGCACCAGTATCTACTAACGCTAATACATCATGCCCGTTTACAATTACTTTTACATACATCATCCATTAGTTAGGACCATTTTTTCGGTTGCAAAACATTCAACAAGCGAATAGGATTGACCCGCCTCGGTTCGTCTCCTTCCGCTTCACTTTCTTCAGTCTCGATGATTGAATTCAACTTTTCCCTCTTTGGACATTCCTTCATAAAGTGGGGACCCCCACAAATGTAACATGTCTTAGGCTTCTTCCCGTTGCCCTCATTTCTGGAATTAGAAGTTTCACCGTCTTTCTTTTTCTCGAACTTTTTCTTGTCTTTCGCGGATTTCCCTTCACGGTCGAACTCCTATTTTTCCCAACATCATTTGAAGGCCCTAACTTGTAATCAACCAAGCCATCCGCATAGCAATTCTTTGAGACAAGTCCTTGACATTACGCCTTCTCAATTCGGACCGCGCCCGTGGCTTTAATCCCGACACAAAGTTGAATAACTTGTCCTCTTCCGACATGTTTCGAATGTCCAGAACAACGAACCGAATTGCTTCACATACTCACGAAGTGCTGTTTGTCGCAGATTCTTCAAGCCCTCCCGAGCCAACCATGCGGCATTGCAAGGCAAAAGTTCACGAAGTTCCTTTCGCAAAGATCTCCCATGAATCAATATGGGCTTTCCCGACTCCTCTTCATGCATGCGGTACGCCACCAAAGCTTAGCATCACCAATTAAATACATTGAAGTAACATTTACCTTTTCAATGTCATTAATTCTGGCAGCCTTGAAATATTGCTCCATATCCCATATGAAGTTTTCAAGTTCCTTTGCGTCGCGCTTTCCGCCAAATGCCTTTGGGTCAGGAATTTTATACTTTGAGCGGCCATCAACGAATCCGCCCGACGAACTGTCCACCACAGCCCGTTTCAGAATAATCAACTCATCCGACGTCCTTTGCATTTGCTCCCTCAATTCTTCCGAGGCTAGCACGTTTGAGGCGACTATGTCTGAGATTGCCTCACCATCCGCCTAGTGAAGGTTCCTATCACGACCTTCAACGCCATGTCGGTCCGCAACTCACGAACCTGATTAGCCAAGGCGACATCTTCATCAGACAAGGCAATTCCCACGAACTCCTCCAAACGTGCCAGCCTTTCCGAAGTTGAGCCCACCATTTTCGTTCCGTCTTCGAGCAAACCTGGTTGCTTTGATACCAATTGTCACAGGGTTATCTTTCTTTTTCTTAAAAGTAACACCTATGCGGCCTGCCTTACGCCTAAGGACAGCAGCCTTCCTTCTTGCCAACTTGAAATGAGACAAGGTACAGCAATAAAATGGCAGCACACACAATGTTTACGGGTCAACACACCCAACCTTTTATTACTTAACAATACAAAGGAAATACAACAGTGTTTAGACAAGAGAAAGACCCACAAATGCCTCTCTTATTCTCACAACATTGTACAATTCGGATGCTAACAACTGTCCAAATGCCCTTTAAATGATCGCCTTTGGACACACAAAGCGCTTAAAGCTGCGGGACACATGGTGCCGGATCAGTGGCGCTTGTCCTAAAACGCCCACAACCCCAATGACCTTGTCTTAGCCAACGCTTGCTGCATCTCATGTCGCCACTGTCCAGCTGACTTGGCCCCTCATTCCACCCATAGCCTGCCTTTTCAGCGACACCAATCATGCCAACCCGTTGGCCTGCCAGCTTAAGCCATTGCCTATGTCCATTGCAGCCCAATGCCCACGCCTATGCCCATATGTCATAGCCCACGTGTGCCTTCGAAACCTTGCAGCCTTGCTGCCCAACATAATGCCATGACATGCCCAGCCCATGCCATGGCCGCACCCAACAACTCAAGTGCTTACACCTAGCTAGTTTCTACCCTTAGCCTTGACTTTCATGGGTTTGTGATAGTGACAACTAACACCAAGTAAGACTAGCAATACGTATCACTCTCAACAAGGACACTCACATCCTACAAGTTTAAATAGTTTGAGGGTTAACCTGAGAACCCATGAATCACAAAAGTGGATTACTGGTTTCCTAGAAAAGGTCATTTTATTTCAATATCAGAAATGAACAATTTATTGTTTACCTAATGGTTAACGCTTATATTTTTTTAGTGTTGCAGTCTCCCCACCTATTTCTTAAATGTTTGAATGGGTGTTAAGATATGGCAAAACTTTATGAAGCACCCATATTTTAGGACAAATTAAAAATTTAGTGGTCCTTGAACACCATATGATCAGCTAAGGTACTGCCATAAAACTAATAAGAGATCTTGAACTGCACATCCAAACATTTTTTTTAGTGTTGCTATTAATACCCCCCAAACTTCTAAGTACACCCCCTCCAAAAATTTTATCCCCCCTAATTTTCCTATTTTAGCATCTCTCCTCTCTCTCTTTTTCCCCCTTCCCATCTCATTCTTCCTCCTCCTCCTCCCGTCTCCCCTGACATGCCTATAAGGCCTCGACCCTACTTCACTCCTAGTTAACTCATAATCACTTCGTATCGACCTTGAAACCCTTGGAGTGTGAGATGTCATGCTAGTTATTCGTGACGTGTTAAGGTATAACCCGTGTTCGGCACGTGATTAACCCATGACGAGTGGTGCATTGTTTTCGTATTCGTTCGAGACCATTCCCGACATCGATTAGCGTTTGTATACATCGTATAACCCTCATGTTTGTTTGACCTTGTCTTGGTTGAGACTCCCTTATGATTGGCAATCATGTCAATCTTGTCGTTAAACCGTAATTCGAGTTGATTCGTATGTCGTTTCATGCGTTTATCTTTGCGTACGAGTGAGACTTTTGTTGTTCATCCTTCGAGCCTCATTGGGGAATGATTTGGTTGAGTTTTGGATGTGTTTTGACCTTTGTTTAATGTTAGAATCAACCTAGGATCACTTCGGGACATTTTGGGATCAAACAGAGACATTTTCGGAAAAACTGCTCAGTGCCCTAGTCCTATACGGCCGCCCTAGGCTAGCTCGCATAGAATTGGTGAACATTCTATCTTCTATACGGCCGCACTATGCCTTGGCATAGTGCCTATGCGGCCGCATTATGCCCTCGCATAGCCACGAGCTCTGCTTCACCGATTTTTGTTCTTTCTCGATTTTTAATGTTTTCAAGTGGTTTAAAATGCTCAAACAAGCCCGGGATTGGACCAAAAACTTACCCATGGATTAAATAGGATAACCCAACCCATTTTCTCTCATTTTTTTCCTCTAACCCCAGCTGGTTATAGAGAGAGAAAGAAGATAGATAAAATCGTAATATCTTGAGCATCCGGAGTCGGATCGACGATCCGTCTTCGCCGTAGTGTAGAGGGCAACGAAGGGATCATTCCTAGCCAAGAAATTTCCATGATCTATTGTCGAATCATGGACCTTCATATCCACACACGTTTTTAGTGAGAGAAAGTGAATTTTTGGAGAAAGAAAGCTTGATTCGAGCCTAAATCGAGGGTGGGATCGATGATTGGACTCCGTAGCGGTGTTGAGGCCGTGGAAGAGTACATTTCCAACAAAATCCCCCATAATTTTGTGGTGGATTTTTAGTGAAGGTAAGTAACTATAATGTTTTGTGTGTTCACGAGTTGAATTGGAAAAGTAAAGCATGTAGGATGTGTTAGCGATGATTTTTGTGACATTTTCTTGGGAGAAATATATAATTAGTCCCTCCAAATAATGTTAGGTTATACTTCGTTACTTACTTGAGTAGGGATTATGAATTGGGAAAGAATTAAGGAATTATTGTTGATTTTGTAGACTCCGAATAATAGAGACTTGTAGAGTTTGATGTTGTTACTATTATTGTTGTGGTTGTTATTGTTGGGGTTGTTCTGGTAATTGTTATTTCCGAGTAATAGGAACTCATTGAGGTTGAAGTGTACTTGTGTATTATTTAGTTGGGTTCCGGCCGTAATGTCGTCAATGACTTGTTTTAATCTAATCATACTTCACTATATTATTCGTAAGTTTGAGTATGTCGAATCATTGAGGTTTTTGTCGTTTATGCACCAGCGATAAACTTGCGAGATTGTTACGAGTAGTAGACACTTTATATATTAGGCATTGCGATTGATATCGGTTTGTAGGGACGATGCTACGGCTTGTCCCGACATTTTAAATATCGGTAATGACTGTAGCGGAGTCGACATGAGATAGTATATTTATATTTAAGAATTATACGAGCTATATACTAGTCGTGACTGACTCTAGTAGAATCGAATAGGACATAATAAACAAACGTCGATTAATGTGGCAATTTTATTAATGGATATAATTGACTCTACGGAGTTGAGTAATGGGTAGTATTAATCCCTACATGACATACATTAGTTCCCTACCATGTGGGATGACGGATTGATGGGTTTATAACTTAGTAGAACTTTGACCTTGGTTGACTTAGTTAAACAGTAGTTGACTACAAGTTACGTTGAATAGTTGAACTATGCTCTTGTATAAACAAGTGTTAATGGTATATAGTTGTCTCTTCAATAGAGTATATTGAGTGATTATAGGATACTGTAAGGATCCTAAGTTAAGTGTAATGGCTTCGTGTTGATTAATGGTTGTAAGTACGAGTAGACTTACCTTACGTTGGAGTTAGGTATGTGTCTAGCTATCACAGACACTGTTTGGCGGTTGAGTTGTACAATAGGCCTACTTCGCCTATTGTCTTGTTTAGTTTACATGTTCAGTGATTACAGACATGATGTGATTGTTCTAGTATGAGATATGACAATTATCATACTTTGATGATTGACTGTAGGACAGTCATCCTACATTGATGATTGATTGTGTGATTAGTATTTACAAGCACATTGAGTTGATTTGGTATGTGATTCAATAGGACACATGATGATTTGTTGAGAATGATGAGTACATATCTACTTGTGCATTGCATTGAGTCCAGTTGGCATTCTTGGTAAAGTTATGGTGGGACGATGTATAGTCTTTGCGAATGTGTTTCGTAATTGCTATGGGTCGCCGTACCGATTTGCACACACCCCTCACCTGTTGGCCGCAGGTGGGATGTAGCCCCACTGTTGTAGCAATACATATGACTTTGGTTAGCTATTGAACCCAATGGGATTAATCGGGGACGTCGATACTACGTACATGGGTATCGAGGCACATTTGTTTTCTCGTGTATTGCAGGAGCAATGCGAAGTTAGAAAAAAGAGAAATAATATCCTTTATGATGTGGTTTATTGAAGTTGCACTTATGTGAACATCAAAGTGCTATGTGATTTATGTGACTTGTATACTTTTGATATTATACATGTTCAGTATGGGTATAAATGTTATTACCATGTTATTCTTACTATTGAGCATTTTGTCATGTCATATAATCACATGTAGCAACTTGTCGATTAATTGTTAAGTTGGACTGATTACCTAGGCTTGCCGGTTGTAGTTGAGATGTTAGGTAAGCTAAAAGCGCTACCTAGACTAGTTACATGTAGAGTCTTGGTTTACTGTTACATTCATACTCATAGCATATAATACATTATAGTGGCTTATGGGGTCTTGTAGACTCACCCTTATTGTGTTGACTCTTTTAGATTACAATCGAAGAATGACGTAGTGAGGTCGGTGAGACTTGCGGGTGCTGGCAGATTGCTCTTTGGGTAGTTGCTTTTCGGAGCCTGTTTATACTTATGTTTCTTAATTTCTTAGTTCAGTGAGAACGCTGGTTGATGTAAAGTTATGTAAACTTTACTTATAGGTAGCATTGTTTTGTAACTCTTTTTATTGTTGTATTCTCTTGGAGCCGACACTCGATGTCGAGCCGTTTATTATTGTAATTTTCCCGAGCATGTTAGCTCGTGGGTATTTAGTGTTGTTGTTTCTCCGACTTTTGTATTTAGCCGTCAATGTTTATTGTTGGGATTACAATAGTATCGTTCTCCGGCTTGTGTTTGGCCGTGGAGGTTTTCAAGTTATGGTTTTGTTATTCGAGTTTTTGAAATTCAGATTTAATTTAGTTGTGGTTTTTCGCTGCATATTGAGCATGTGTAGCTCGTTCACTTCTGTGAACTTTAGTTGTTTATTTTAGTTTGACGCACCGAGTTGGGGCTCAACACTGGACCTCGGAGTTAGGGCGTCACAATGCCTGCCTCCCCCTATCTCCTTCTTTCTTCCTCCTCCTTCCTCCCTCATTCCTTCCTCATTCCTCACCGTGTTCATGTCTCCATCATTTCCCCATTCAACCTAAATTAATTACACGAAAACCAAAGTATAGTTTTTATTAAAGAAACCAACATGATATTAATAGAACTCACTTCCAAAAATGTTTGAATTCTTGTCTCCATCGTTGCCTTGATTGATGAATTTGTTTTTTTTTTCTTTTTTTTAAGTTGTTCCGCTCTGTTTGACCGAACACCCATAGTGGTGTTCGACATCCCCTAACCGAACATCACTATGGTTTCGGCACCCGTTACCGAACAGTTTTAGCTGTGTTCGGTAGAGGGCTGCCTAACAGTAATTAATCTTTTTTCTTTTTATTTTTAACCTAAAAAATAAAAAATATATAAGGGCATTTAAATCAAAATTTATAGTAGCATTTTTATAATATATGAGGGGGTGTACTTAGAGGTTTGGGGGTGTAAATAGCAACTCTCTTTTTTTCCAGCAATTGAATGTTTTACATTTTAAACTTTTTTTTTTTCTGAACCTTGATCCTAGTGCACCAAACCACTAAGGGTTTGTTCTCCATGCGCTAGTGACTTGATTTGTGATTTTGAACGTCTTCTTTCTTTGGTTCCACAAGCTTTGTGACACCCCGTGTTCGAGATCCGATGTTGAACCCCAACTTGGTGCGCCAAAGTAAGAGAAACAACTAAACTCCACAGAAGTGAACGAGCTACTCAAGCTCAGAACCAAAACTATGCAGCGGAAAACCACAACTAATTAAAACCTGAGTTTTAAAAACTCGAACAACAAAACAATAACTAGAAAATCTCCACGGCCAAACACAAGCCGAAGAACAATACTAATAGAAATCACAACAATAGACCTCGACGGCTAACTACTGAGCCGGAGAAACAACAACACCAAATACACGCGAGCTAACGTGCTCGAGCAAAATACAATAATAAACGGCTCGACATCGAATGTCGGCCCCAAAAGAATACAATAATAAAAGGAGTTACAAAATAATGCTACCCATAAGTAAAGTTTACATAACTTTACAACAATCATCGTTCTCACTGAACTAAGAAACTAAGAAACATGAGTGTAAACGAGCTCCGAAAATCAACTACTCAACGATCAAACTGTCAGCACCCGCAAGTCTCACCGACCTCACTATGCCATCCATCGATTGCAATCTAAAAGAGTCAACACAATAAGGGTGAGTCTAAAAGACCCCGTAAGCCACTATAATGTATTGTATGCTATGAGTATGAATGCAACAGTAAACCAATACTCTACATGTAGCTAGTCTAAGTAGCACTTCCGGCTTACCTAACATCTTAGCTACAAGCCGGCAAGTCAAGGTACTATTCCAACTTAACCAATGATCAACAAGCTATTACATGCAACTATATGACATGGCATGATGCTTAACATTAGGAGTAACATGGTAATAACATTTATATACCATAATGATCCTGTATCATATTACAAGTATACAAGTCACATAAATCACTTAGCACTTTGGTGTTCACATAAGTGCAACTTACGTAAACCACATCATAAAGGATATTATTTCTCTTTCTTCCAACTTCGCGTTGCTCCTGCAATACACGAGAAAACATATGTGCCTCGATACCTGTGTACGTAGTATCGACGTCCCCGATTAATACCATCGAGTTCTAACTAGCAAACCAAAGTCATGCGTATTGCTACAACAATGGGGCTACATCCCACCTGCGGCCAACAAGTGAGGGGTGTGTACATATCGGTACGGCGACCCATAGTGATCACGAAACACATTCGTAAAGACTATACATCGTCCCACCATAACTTTACCAAGAATGCCAGCTGGACTCAATGCAATGCACAAGTAGATATTTACTCGTCATTCTCATCAAATCATCATGAGTTCTATTGAATCACATATCAGATCAACTCAATGTGATGTAAATACTAAACACACAATCAATCATCAAAGTAGGATGATTGTCCTATCTCATACTAGAACAATCACATCATGTCTGTAATCATTGAACATATAGACAAAACAAGACAATAGGCAAGGTAGGCCAATTGTACAACTCAACCACCAAACAGTGTCTGTGATAGCTAGACACATACATAAACCCCAATGTAAGGTATTTATACCTTATAATCAACTGTCAAACAATGTTCATAATGTGGAACCTTTATAACACAAGGATAGGCTATTCATTCCAAATCCCAAAATACAGTAACATGTTTCTCACATGTACACAAACTCACAACCCCACAAGGTAAGTCTACTCGTACTTATTTACACTTAACTTAGGATCCTTATGGTATCCTTTAGTTACTCGAGATACTCTAATAAAGAGGCAACTATATACCATTAATACTTGTTTATACAAGAACATAGTTCAACTATTCAGCGTAACTTGTGGTCGACTGATGTTTGACTAAGTCAATCGAAGTCAAAGTTCTACTAACTTATAAACCCATCAATTCATCATCACCCCCATGGTAGGGAATTAATATATGTCATGTAGGGACTAATACTACCCATTACTCAACTTCGTAGAGTCAACTATACACATTAATGAAATTACCACAATAATCGACGTTTATTTATTACGTCCTATTCGACTCCGCCAGAGTCAGTCACGACTAGTATATAGTTCGTACAGTATTTAAGTACAATTATACTATCTCATATTGACTCCGCTAGAGTCGTTACCAATATTTAAAATGTCGGGACAAACCGTAGTATCGTCCCTACAAACTCATATCAATTGCAATGCCCAACGCACGAAGAGTCTACTACTCGTAACAATTTCGTAAGGTTACCGCTAATGTGTAAACGACAAAACTTCAATGATTCGATATACTCAAACTTAAGAATAACATAGTGAAGTACAATTAAATTAAAACAAGTCTTCGGCGACATTACGGCCAGAACCCAACTAATAATACACAAGTACACTTCAACCTCAATGAGTTCCTATTGCTCAAAAATAATGATTACCCGAACACCGCAACAACAACAACTACAACAATAATAGCAACAATATCAATCTCTACGAGTCTCTATTATTCGGAGTTTACAAAATCAACAATAATTCATTTATTCTTTCCCAATTCAAAATCCTCACTCAAGCAAGCAACGGAGTATAACCTAACATCATTTGTAGGGACTAATTATATATTTCTCCCAACAAAATGTCACACAAATCATTGCTAACACATCCTACATGCTTTACTTTTCCAATACAACTCGTAAAACACACAAAGCATTATAGTTACTTACCTTCACCGCAAATCCACCACGAAATCAAGGGCTCATGGTGAAAATACTCTTCTCGACGATCTCTACGCTTCTACGGAGTCCAATCGTCAAACTCACACTCGATCCAAGCCCGAATCAAGCTTTCTCTCTCCGAAAATCCACACTCTCTCTCTCTAAAACGTGGGAGGATAGGTGAGGTAGTGATTCTTCAATAGATCGGACAATCCATTCGGTTAGAATCGTTCCCCTCGTCACTAGCTACACTCCGGCGAAGACGGCTCGCAAATCTGACTCTAAACGAACAAGATATCGCGATTATACTCTTTACTATCTCTCTCCTCTCTCTAAAATCTGGGTTTGGAAGAGAATAATGAGGGAGGAAAGGGTTGGATTATGTTATTAATACCATGGGTAAGTGTTTGGTCCAATTCTGGGCTTGTTTGAGCTTTTTAAACCACTTAAAAATGTTAAAAACCGAGAAAGAACGAAAACCGGACGAACAGAGTACCAACCTGTCCGACTTCGCACGGCCGTGCCAAGGAAAGGCACACGGCCGTGCAAAACTTACTGGAATTTCTGGAATTTCTGTCCCCTATACGCACGGCCGTGCCAAGGAAAGGCACACGGCCGTGCAACATCAACACAGTCCAGTCCCACATCTTTTTACTCTATTTCCTAAGTTTGATCACTTGGCCACTCTTAGGTGTGATTATACAACACTTATAACACGTCGCAACAATATCATGGATCACATATTAAGGCATAATTAATCTAACAATTCTTATAAGTATGAAACGAAAATATGAACTAAAGCATAATTCAACTAATATGTTACTACAACAAGTCTAACATGTGAATTACACATAAAATAAGCAAATCGCACGTAGGAGGATTCAGGGCGTTACAAGCTTTCTTCTATCACCTTTTTATTGTTTACTAAATTATTACAAACAAAAACTCAAAACCTTAAAGAACATTGTTATTAACACTCCCCAAATATCTAAGTACACCCCCTCCTTAATTTTTAACCCCCCTAAATACTAAATACACCCCCTAATTTTCCTATTTTACCATTTCTCGCCCTCTCTCCTCTCTCCCTCTCCTTCTTCTTCCTCCTCCTCCCTCCCTTCCTCTATCTCCCAGAATTCCTCCTCCCTCCTTCCCTTTCTTCCCTTCTTCTTCTTTCTCTCTCCTTTCCTCTTTGTTTTCTTCCCTTCATCTTCATTCTTCCCTCTCCTCCTCCTTCTCCCTCCCTTCTTCTTCTTCCTCCTCCTCCCTCCCTCCGTCTCCTGCCTTCTTCTTCTCTCATTTCCTTTTTTTTTTCTTTCCTTCATCTCTATTTTCCCATCTCCTTTCCTAGTCCAACCCACCTCTCTCGCTCTCTTTTAATCTGCACTGTGTTCAGTACCCACTAACCGAACACCCATAGTGATAGGGTGATCACAATCTGATTTGGTCCATTTTTTGCCAAAAAAAATAGGAAACTAGAACCAGACCAATACTCCGGTTCTTAAAAAATTTAGAACTAAAACCAAACCAAGATTTATGAGAACCAATACTTTGGTTCGGTTCTGCACATTTTTCGGTTCCGAGGGAATAAATCCTTTTAATTTTTTGAGCTAACAAACAAATAATAAAATATAATATTTTATATGACAATTAAAAACATTCAATAATGATAAAACGTTGAAAATACAAACAAGGTCACAAAAGAATAAAAAAAAGATAGTACATTGACCATTCAACAATTAAAAATGTTTTTTATATATTACAATCCAGTCATGCAATATAAACTAAAATGAGAAAAAGTTGGTTCAGCAACATCAAGTCTGTGTTTGTGTGTAAACGACAGAGAGAAATATCACTAAGTATTTATACCTAGTGTTTGGGTTAGGGTTAGAAAATTGTAATTATATTTTTTAAATGTCATTTTATTATATTAATTATTATATATATGTAATATACATTAAGTCTGGTTCAGAGTCAATCTACTATTTTTAAAACTAGGACCGAATCAAATGATCGGTTCTACTAAAAATCAGAACCAAAAGTATTGGCTCGTTCCACTTTTTTTTTCAGTGCGATTTTAGAAAAAATCTGCTCACCCCTACGCACATTATACACTCCCTTATCGAACAACTTTAGCTGTGTTCGGTGGGGGCTACCGAACAGTTTTTTTTTTTTTAACTTAAAAAATGAATAATACATAAGCACATTTAAATTAAAATTTATAATAATATTTTTATAATATATAAAAGGGACGTACATAGAAGTTTGGTATGCTCAACCTTAAAACCCAAACACACCATTTCTTTAAATACGTATTTTCTTAAAGGGTCTTTTTTAGACCCTTTTAGTATTTGGCCAAAAGGAGAGGAAAACAAAATCTTTCTGTTTGGCAACTAACCAGAATTCCCATCTTTGGACTTAGCATCAAACAGAATGAATGCCTCCTAATAATACATACTGGTATCTCATTAAAGATTCCAATGTCATGATGACAACTATTGGCCTCACCATCAGGATCCAACTTCAATACTTCCAACTACCACAAGGCTAACATGGAGCCCCTCTGTCTAAAGATTTCAACGATTTGAAGGCCCTTTCTTCTTCTTTTATTATTTATAACGAGAACGTTTATAACGTGGCGGTCAGATCTATATATCTTCCCATCCTCTTTCCTTAACCATTTCCAACACCTCTCTCTCTATCTCTTCTGGGTTTCTCCGCCAATTTTGATTTGGCATTGTGAAATGGGGGGTGAATCTGAGAAATGGGTGTTGATGGTAACGGGTCGGACTCCGACCAACATTGCGGTGATTAAGTACTGGGGGAAGAGGGATGAAACCCTGATATTGCCAATCAATGACAGTATTAGCGTCACCCTTGATCCGGATCATTTGTGTACTACTACCACTGTTTCTGTCAGCCCTAGCTTTGATCAGGATCGCATGTGGCTCAATGGCAAAGTATGTAATTTCGAACTCTCCTCTGTTCTATTTCATGTATTTTTTTTCTTTGATTGATCATCTAAAGCCTTCTTTTTTTTTTTTTTTTTTCAAAAAAAAGGGTTACCTAGGAGTATTATTCTTTTCACGATGGTCAAACTCACAGACAACCTGACAAATTTCATGCCACTTTTCAATTGTAATGAACAAGTGATGTCACTTTTTGACTAGAGGGTAGGGGCTGAGGTAGGAAATATGGTGGCACTCTCGGCTTGATAATGGATGGACAATGATCAAATTCAAGGAGTTGGACGAATGTGCATGGTGTCTAAATAAACAGAGTTTCAAAAGAAAAGCATGCGAGGAGTACTTTCTTAAATAGCAAGATCTAATTCAGTTACAAAAGTTTAATGCTTTTATGACTTATCTGAAATTAAGGTGATGATTCTAGAAGAAGTTAGTGGAAGTACTTTGTTCTTTGGATTGCAATTAGTGAAACCATGTTTGTTTTACGATATGATTTACTGTACATCTTAGGAACTACTTTAGAGAATGAAAAGATTAGTTGAAAAGAAAAATGTTGACCAAGTCTTTCTGGTTATGAAATACTTTAGAGAATGAAAAGGTAAGTTGAAAAGAAAAAAGTTGACCAAGTCTTTCTGGTCATGAACTAATAAGCTCAAGCTGAGTTCATTTCTGGTATGGGCACAAGAGGTTTATTCTAAAATGTTCATCCTGAAATCTAAATCCAGTTAATGATACTCCCTTCCCTTGTCCCAATTGAAGAGGTACACTTTGACTTCGTTGGTAAATTTGACCAATTTTCGGATCTATTTTTGACGAGGATTTAATTATTTTCTCAAAAATTATAAACATGTGAATTATATCGGTTAAGAACTACTTTATGCGTAGCGGACCGGGCTTCGGGCTCGGGTCGTTACAACTTTAATCTTACATTGTCTTAACATGTATGTCGGTTAAGCATAGTTTTCCCCCAACTTTAGGCTTCAATAAAATGTAAGATGAAATCCTTCAATTACTTAGCATTGTGGTGATCCCTGGCCTTTTTCTTTTGTGTTTTGCTGGTTAGTGTAGGAGATATCCCTTTCTGGAGGTAGGTTCCAGAGTTGTTTAAGGGAAATTCGCTCTCGTGCTACTGATTTTGAGGATAAGAAGAAAGGTATCAAGATTACAAAAGACGACTGGCAGAAACTGCATTTACACATTGCTTCCTATAACAATTTCCCTACTGCTGCTGGATTGGCTTCCTCAGCTGCTGGTCTTGCCTGCTTAGGTAAGGAACCGTTTTCCAATATTTTATTTGTTTTCATTGGGGACCTTTTAATGCCTAATAATTGAAGTACTTTAGAGCAATTCAATGTCTTAATAGGCCTGCCGAGAAGCAACAATTTTTGGCATTCACAGGTAGTCACTATTAAGGTGTTGCTGGAAGTTTTGAAAATTTTCCCAAAAATACATCTTTTTAAAAGAAAATTGAATGTCTTGAAGCCAGTTCAAGTTAGTTCTTGATGATGCTTTAGAAAAAAGATAGTGCTTTATGTGTTCTTGTAGGAAGAACAAAGTTCTATTCTGCTGGCCTTCTGCATTGCCTCAAAGGCACACGTCAGCTGGTCTTTTACGATGCCTCACCGGCATACATCAGTGTTTCATTTGACAATTACCATAATGATGGATGTTGATGATTTCCACTGGGCATAAATCTTGTACCATATACTAAAATCAATATTTGGTGCCAGTGGCGGATGCAGATATGAGATATTTATTTATGATTTTGTAACAGATAGAAAAGCATTAATGCTCTACTTTATATGCTGGCCGACTCACTTGCAGCTACATGTTTGTTTCAGCTCTCATATAGTGGATGTATGACTTATTAGATCCATTACCTTGTGACTGTATAAATCACATTATTGTAATTTCATGTAGTTCCTGTCTCTACGACGAAAGCCACATCTTTGTTTGATCTTTATTTTACTGATAGCTAATGGTTTATCAGATTTCGTGTGTGTTTAGGCAATCTTTCTGTTCTTATGTGCAGTTTTTTCCCTTGCAAAGCTAATGAATGTGAAAGAAGATTATGGGCAACTTTCTGCTATTGCTAGGTACTTTCTGTTACTCAATGTAATTTTTTATACATTGATGGCTGCTTGGTCTGCATGATTTGTCTTGTCCTCATCTTTTACAATTTTAACGGGATGACATATATGTCTAGCCCGGGGGGGGGGGAAGGGGGGAGAGAGAGAGATCACGCTGCACACACGAATGTACATATATGTATATCATATTTTGTGTGTGTGCAAGCGTGTATATTTATGGACATGCAAAGTCTAGAAATACTTCTAAGATGGAATTTTGAAAGAAATGAAAAAATATGACCCTAAGACAGTACCAGTTTCTCTCTACTTATGATTTATTTTCCATCAGCAACTGTTGTTTCTATTTGTTTTATCTTGGACTTGATGCAAGTAATAACTTTGATGTTCTTCTAATCTTTTCCTTTATTTTAAATTATTTACAGGCAAGGTTCAGGCAGTGCTTGTCGCAGTTTATATGGTGGATTTGTCAAGTGGATTATGGGAAAAGTAGGTTTCATGTCTAAGTTTAATCTTTTATAGCTTCTATCAGGGAAGTGTATTATTCTTCTGATTAATGTTTCTTTCTACTTATCGTGTCTAGGAGGAGAATGGTAGCGACAGCATTGCCGTTCAACTTGCTGATGAGAACCATTGGGATGAACTTGTAATTATCATTGCTGTGGTATGTGCATTGTTCTCGAGTAAATAATCTTGTTTGAGAACATTTTACCTCTGAACCTCAGAGATTACTTTTTGACTGTACTTGAGATAATTAGGGCTTGTGCAAGACCCTTCTGTGATTCAACCTCAATCAAGTAGTTTCTAGTACTCCTCCATCTGCTTTATTACTATATCCCCCTTTGTTAGATGGCTGCTGATAACCACTGTTTGTCAAAAGTTTTTACCTTTAGAACTTTTCTTTTTAGTTTGGATAAAGAAAATCATTCATTTCTTTCACTACTTTCTGTTAATTTTTACAAACATTTCTGTTGTTCTTAGCTTCTTAAAAGCTACATCAAAGTTGAAACCACATGAAAAAGCTTACGTTATTTCTTCGATATACTATCTTCGTCTCCCAAGTCTTTATAAAGTATGCTGTCACGACTGAAGGCCGAGAGCCCAACCCGCGACGCGTGCCCCCCACTTGCCCAACAAGCACATGGGGATCAAGTAGGACCACAGGCCCACCCAAAATTCCATGGATCATGTTGGTGCTAGTTACTTATAAGCCTACTATCATTCTCACTTCTATACGATGTAGGTTTGGGGTATTACAATCTCTCCCACTCAAATCCTTGACGTCCTCGTCAAGGCCGAATAGTCACCAAGATCGTAGCCCCGGACGATGGGATTTAAGAGGTGGCTCGTACGGGTTCAAGAGATGGCACCCAACGCGCCTCCCACGGTGTAGCACTTTGTCCGGCATAGACTTTGTTCCTACATTTCTGTTCAGGGTTTCACTTGATACCATCTGTAACACCCTGCCCAGTCCGCTACATGCCACGCACTGGCCAAACTTGGGTCAACTAGGCCCACCCAAAAGTCCATGGATGATGTTTGTGCTAGTTGGTAGTAGGTGGTCACTTATAAGTCTACCATCATTTCCACTTCTATCCGATGTGGGTTTGGGGTGCTACTTATGTAATATTGGATGATTCTCATTTTACGTTTTTGTTCTGGTTGTATTTGTCATGGCCCTCATATGGCATTCTGTAAAAAGAAAGATAGATCGTCTTGATTTCCTAGTTTTTTCTGCTAGAAGTATGATAGATAGCCTTGATTTCCTAATTATCTTTTTCCCTTCCTTGTGTAACACCTTCTCTTATTCTTATTACTCCATCCATCTCAAATTGAGTCCCTTTTTGAAAAAAAAAGTCTTAAAATGAGTGTCCTTTTTTTTTTTTTTTTTTTTTTCTATAAAATTAGTAAATTCACCCTTGCAAAATTATCATGTCTCAATGTGCACTTGCAAAATATTGAACTATGGATGCTAAGTGCATTCATGGATATGTACTACTAAAATAGCCTAAACGTCAACTTTCTTAATTTTTGCAAAAATGTAAAAGGGACACTCATTTTGGGACGGAAGGAGAAATTTTGTTTCCGTTGCTCCTGAAAAGTAGACACTGGTGAATTAGGTCTGGCCTATAGGATTTATTCCCGTGCTAGAAACTTGGATGACTGATATACAAATTTAAGCTGTGATGTTTCTGCGGTCTTCTCCATCATCCTGTAATAAAAAGATTCTGTCAATCTCCTCTTGTTGTTGTGTCATTGTTTACCATGAGACTGTTGTACATAAACTATATCTCTTCCATGAGCAGTGCTATATTATAGTCATATTAGGAAAGGAAAATAAAGTTGTTCATTTTCTTACAAATATATTTATGTCGCTCAATATTGATCCTAGATTAGATGTATCCCACAAAAGGGTCTCTCCTGGACCCTGTTGACATTTGTTTCTAATGTTGCTTCTGTTTGTTTCAGGTAAGTGCACGGCAGAAGGAAACTAGTAGTACATCGGGAATGCGTGATACCGTTGAAACAAGTTTGCTTATACAACATAGAGCGAAGGTAATTCTCAAGTTCCTCCATTTAACTCAGTAATTTCTCTTTGGAGTAGTGCTAGAGATATCCAGTTTGAAAAGCTGATTTTGTTTCCCCCAGATGAATGTGGTTTGTCCATCCATCCACATCACCTTGTGGATCCCATTAAATAGTAACCACATCCATCCACATTATAAAGTAAATAAAATTTGGCATCTCTAGCAGTTTTCCTCTTTGAAAAAGATTATGGTCTTAGTTGTCTGAAAGTCAAGACATACTTAAGTTCTTAGTCTACATACACGTACCTGTAAATTAGCATGTTCTGATTCTCATGGTCTCTTATTTTGTCAATGTGTCTACTATAGTAATGAGACGTAAGTTCAGCTGTTGATAGTTGGACCTAATTTTCATTTTTGTTCTAATATGTCACAGGAAGTTGTACCAAAACGGATAATCCAGATGGAAGACGCCATAAAAAATCGTGATTTCCCATCATTTGCACGTCTAGCCTGTGCTGATAGTAATCAGTTTCATGCAGTTTGCCTGGATACATATCCCCCTATATTCTATATGAATGATACATCCCATAGGCAAGAACTCTTTTCTCGCTTTTTCTATCTTGAACTTGGCAATCTTTGTAATGTCACAAGGCTTCGCATTGCCAAATTCAAATTTAATCTTGACAAAGTGATAACATTACAGGATAATTAGCTGTGTCGAGAAATGGAATCGTGCAGAGGGAACACCTCAGGTTTGTTCCCCGTTCGATAGTAATTCTATAATTTTGTGCAGTTGTCCAAGTGCGAAACATTCATAATTTTTCTTAATACGAACTTGCTGTGACATGGGATTTTTGATATGGAAGCTTCTAAGATATGTAATATACTCATTATTGAAAACTTGGTTCTGTTGCTCTCTCTCTCTCTCTCTCTCTCTCTCTCTCTCTCTCTCTCTCTCTCTCTCTCTCTCTCTCTCTCACACACACACTTACACAAGTATGCGTGCATTTTGGATATGGGTATATTCATGTAGTGGCACGAGTATGGGGAAGGAGTCAAGTGACAACTCTGAATGATATTATCAGTCCACATTTACACATGGTTGAGAAAGGAAGATTTCACTGTAACCTACATACTTGACCAGCAAGAAGGTTATGGACAGGAAAATGTAATGAAATCGAAAAGAGCTGTATCACATTAGAAAAAAGGAGTAAAGAGAGAAAAAAGTTGGGGAAAAAGTAACGCGGAGTCCTCTGGCACTATTATCTGCTATCCACTATTGTGTCCTACTCTTCACACATGAGACTTCTCTATGTATCAGGACAAATGTTGTTTCCTCCACTTGCATAATGCTGAACACCTTGAGTAATTATTATCAACTTGATAGTTGAATGCAACTTCCTTTCAGGGAGAGGACAAGATTCACTAGCCCAATGTGCCTAATTGCTATATTTATATGATAATAGTTTCTAAAATTTTCTCGAGTGATATATTGATTTTTTCTCCTCCTGGCTTGAGAATTAAACCCTTTTTTGCAGTAGCATGTTTAGAGATGATAATTTTGTTTAGTTGGTGACCAAGATTCTTTTTTGGGATTTTTATAATTTCTTTTTGGTTCATTTTTTTGGCTGTGCCAAACGCTTGCCCAACCACCCGTGACCAAAATTCTATTTAGTCTATAATATCTTGGGTTCCCAATTTGGTCTAGGCCATAGAGCGCTTTTTAATGTACAAACACATGACATGAACTTTTGGGAAATTTATGAAGCTGACAGTTCTGCTATTTGGTCTATGCTGTTTTGTGACTGTTTAAACTGCACTGAGTAGAGTTATTATTGCTGGGAAACTATATCTGTGATGGTTAAATACCTTTGTTAAATATAGTATCACCGACAAAGAGCTAAAAACTTGGTACCTAACTTTCGAGATTTGGACAGGTGGCTTATACCTTTGATGCAGGGCCAAATGCAGTTCTAGTTGCACGTAACAGGAAAACTGCTGCTCTTCTGCTTCAGAGGCTGCTTTTTCACTTCCCCCCACAGTCGGATACTAATTTAGACAGGTATGTAAATGTCCCATCATGTCTTCTAAAATATAGTTAGTTGAGTAAAGTTTGTTTTAGTTGTGAGAAAGATGTAACCCCCAAGGGATATGAGTGGAGACCTTTAGGTTAGCGGTTCCAATCCTGATACTCAGGAACATTACCTACTCCAAAATTATGTTGAGAAAAATGTATATAAATGAAAGGTGAACTTGGGTTGAATAGCTTTGTTCATATTTCTGTAGCACTTCCCTGGCCAAGATCTCTAATTGCAATTTGCTACTCTCTCATTTCCATTTAGTTATGTGATTGGTGACAAGACAATACTACAAGATGTTGGCGTTCAGGACATGAAGGATGTGGAAGCTTTGACCCCACCTCCAGAAATTAAGGATTACATTCCAACGCAGAAATCCAAAGGAGATGTTAGTTACTTTATTTGCACGAGACCTGGGAGAGGTCCAGTTGTGCTATCTGATGAAAGTCAAGCTCTCCTGGACCCTGTCACCGGCTTGCCCAAGTAAATTTTTTTAATTAGTTTTCTGTATTTTCTTGTATCATTTTCTCAGGCTCAATCAGAGTTCCGAGAGTGGACTATTTTCTATTTTTGCTTAGATTGAATTCATAGGGATTCCCAGACGGGACTCTGAATAACTTCATTGACCTATTCTTGCAAATTTTCCGTTTGAGATGCGCTGCTTCTTGTATCTGTAATTTAGGGTTTCTCTGGAAACCCAAGCAAAATCATGTACCCATTTTTATTTTTCTCAATTGAATAAATTATTTTTCTGTTTGTCCAATCAGGACATGCACCCTTGGTTGTTGAGTTCTTGGTGAAGAATGTAAAGGTTTGTGCATTTT
Source organism: Platycodon grandiflorus (assembly GCA_016624345.1). Classification (NCBI taxonomy): domain Eukaryota; kingdom Viridiplantae; phylum Streptophyta; class Magnoliopsida; order Asterales; family Campanulaceae; genus Platycodon; species Platycodon grandiflorus. Next base: position 8,702,987 of record CM028368.1, read on the forward strand.
GATGAGGAAAACATAAGTCAGTTTTATAAATTTAATTCATTGTAGAAGCAAGAATTGCATTATCATACACTTGAGGTTATGAGTTTTGCTAATGATATAATCGTCACTTCACACCTAGAATAGCATTAAGAAAATTACATAATCCATCTCTTGAGGTCTCTCTCAAGCGTTGAAGCAATGACCTATTGTTCTTCAATGATTTCTTTCTGAGTAGTAGTAGAGATATTTTAATTGAATACCCGATTTTATTTCCCATTATGTGGAGAATCCTATGTAGATTATAAACAATAGTCAACATTTGTTTTGTCTTTGGTATGCATGTGCCTTTGAGAACACTAGGGTTTGCTGGATAGCAGCTTGTTTTACCCTTCGTTTCATCCAAAGAAACTTAGGCTTTGTCATGTACCGAAGTATTCTCACGTCCACTCAAGCTACTACCGCCTGCATTAGAGCTTAAGACAGTCTACAATTTTGCAACAAAGCAGTAGAATTTGAAGGAGATCATGGCTCGGGACAATCTAACGGACAAAAATCTAACTCAAGTTCGTGTAGAAGATCAAGAAAGTTTGTGAGTCTTCAATGTACTGTAGGGTAAACATGAAGTAAAGTGCTTTCTTGATTCATCGAATTGCAACTTCACGGATTGGGGCCTCCTATTTCTGATGACTATGAAGAAGATGATGATGACTGATGAGTTTGTTCTTGTAATAGCCTTCTATTCAAAGTATTGGAGGTGTGATGCACACCAAGTGTTTAATGAAAGTGCAGGGGGCTGAATTGTTGGAAAGCTTGTCACCAATGTTCGACTAGTATCATCATAATAGGGTGAATTTAATTTCTAGGCCTCTCTCTCTTTACTTTTTTTCTTTCTTTTTTTGGGCAGGGGTGGGGGTGGGTTACAAAGGAAAGAAGCAGAACTGAAATTACTAGGCTTTAACATGTATGAAAATACTCTTACGACACACTCGCCGCCGCCTATCTTTGATTTGATACGACTTTGAGTGAACTTGGTATATTAATAGGCCTTTCTGATGCAAAATTCTGTTACCTTCTTAGAAACCCTGATTTTGTGTTTCCGGCATACGTCTCTCACAGTCACAGCGGATATACTGGTCACCTAGTCGTGTGCAGCAGGCTGCTGGTCCCGTCCCCGAGCAGAACGTGTCTTGACAATAATCTCATTCATACCATCATTTAGTGGACCATCGCCCTGAACATCACAGTAGGCAATCCTGGGTAGCTTTTCAACAAACTACCGCTTCAGGGTTACAGGAATAACACCATCTTCATCACCATGCAATAGATGAACTGTGAGAAAATTTAGCATTTCCAGCTATAATACTCAAGGCAGGAACCATTTTCAGGGTGTTCCACAGTGAAAGACCCATGGATTGTAGTAAGCAAACTCAAAACGCCCATTGTTCTTGCACAATTGTCCGTCAAAGGCATCAACCGATAAATTTGCAGGCAAACCAGATCATTAAAACAACCGGAAAACATTTGTAGCCTTTTTATCAGATCGTACCGATAGGTGATATCCTTGTATTTGAGGCATCCCAAAATGCTCAAATCCTCCTGTGGAATAACCGATTACATAAAATTTGGATTCAAATCCCAACTGATTAGCAAGCTCTTCTACTTGCAGAGCCCTACACCCCAAGTTTCTATAAGATTTCACCTACCATGAGATCACTCAAAACAGCACCATAAGAAAGATCCATTCAAGTAAAAATACCATGTTTTTTTTCTTTCTTTTTCTTCCTTTCTATTGATGATAATATGGACAGGTGCTAGTCATGTCTGCTAGAGGCATATCCATAAATAAAGATGATCTTATACTTGGATAATTCTTTGGGGACACCATACTCTTTATAGGCTAAATATCTTCCATCCCTGAGATTAACTCTGGGTGCAGTTACCGGTGGGGTGGGGAGAGCCGCAGATTTTGGGCGGTGGAGAACCGATCGTTTGTATTTCTGGGAAAAAAGAACTGAGATAGATGGCATCAGAAATCACAAATTCTGAGCAAGATTACTGAAAGTTCGAGAAATTTGAGGTGATTGGTTGCCAGTCAGATTTGATTTTGTAAAGGATCCAAGCGTGCCTCATCCTCATCATACTGCATACAGCATTACTAGGCCCATAGGGTAGTGTTAATTATATTATCACTCACGACCAGTTGACTGCTTGCTTGTTCAATCTCTATTATGCTTCAGCAGAGAACACTGATTTTCGGAACTTCAAAATTTGAGATCAACAAAGCAATGACTGTTCTCAAGGGCCATAGTATTAAAATCAAAATTATAAAATTACAAAGTATTGTTTGCCCAAATCACAGAGGGACACTTTTTGCCTAGTCGCCTGCAATAGGCTGCTGGTCCCCGAGCAGAAGTGTCTTAACAATAGCCTCTTTCAGATGATCAAGATGTGGAAACAAATGACCAGCGCCCCGTATTTCATGGTAGTGAATCCATGGAAGCTTTTCGACAATGCAGCGCTGCAGGGTCACAGGGACAAGGCCATCTTCATCACCCTGCCATAGATGAACGGAGCCTTCATTGTTAGGGAAAGGATTCTTAATATCCATTGGTTCGAATTCCCATCTCCCGAATCCAATCTTCATGTCCCGATGAATAGACTCGATTTCCCCTTGCTGTTTTACATATTCCTGTCATATGATTAAGCTGTTATATTTCAAATCAGCAGTCACATATTACAAATGTTCTACACTTTGTCGTCAAATGTAAAAGACTTCTTCATTTTTTAAGAAAAGAAAGCTAAAAAATGAAAATCAGTTTCCACAATGGACAAACTGAAACCCATCGAAGTAAAGGAATCACTATTTCACAGTGAACGAAAAAAGAAAATATTCTAATACACTAATGTGAAGTATTTTCTGTAAATATTTTATATCGAAATAAGTGCATTCAAGAAACTCTTTAACCACCAATAAGTATAATTATTTATCTCTAAAAGTTATGTTTCTTGATCCAGAAAATAACACTAACAAGATTTCACAAATTCGCTGGTAATATAGGTGGCGAGTACAAACCATTCACAAATTATGCAGTTTTTACGATGTAAAATAAACAATGCAGGGGAGTGCATTACAAGGGGAAAACATGATTACCATTTGGTGTTGAAACCCTCTTGCAACAAGCTTGGACATAATTTCCCAATCCTGGCGAGAAAATTTAGGCTTTCCAGCTATAACACTAGAGGCAGGAAACCATTTTTGAGTGTTCCACCAGTGAACAAGCCATGGGGTGTAGTGAGCAACTCGAAGTGCCCATTGGTCTTCTAGGAATTGTTCGTAGTAAGCTTCTGCCGATAGATTTGCAGGCAAACCAGGCCACCAGTAGTTAACGACTGGAGTGAGTAATGTTACTCCTGCCAATCTACAAGCACAATTTCACATATCTAAGCTGAATGGAAATGCTAGGAAGAATTGCAGTAGAAGACCAAAATCCTAAATAAGATGTTAAAATACTTCGTTTGAAAATTAAGAACTACCATAACACGTGAACAGACTTTATCAACAAATCGTACATTTCATGAGAAATTATAGATCGCAAACACAAAGCCACTCAAAGGAGGAAAACAGTTATAAACCATAGCCTGCATCGTACCGGTGAGGGATATACTTGAGGCATCCCCAAGCCCCATGTCCTCCCATAGAATAACCAACCACGTAAAACTTGGATCCAAATCCCAACTGGTCTGCAAACTCTTCTATGTCCAGAGCCATACTCTTGATAGTTCGATTCGGGTCGGGGTCGCTCTCTCCATAACCTTGTCTATCAAACGCCACCATATACACCCCAAGTTCCTCAAATAGCTCCTACAAGTTCCATCATGATGTCAACAACTCCTACAAGATCCATTCAGGAAAGAAAATATACTGTATTTTCAATTAATGACAATATATACCGGTACTACAATTGATTGGTCATGTCTGCTAGAGCCAAAGCCATGAATAAAGATGATCTTATATCTGGCTAATTCTTTGGTGACACCATGCTCTTTATAGGCTAAATGTCTTCCATCCCTAAGCTTCACCCTCGGTGCAGTTATGGGTGGCCCACCGGGCGAACCACAGAGTTTTGGTTCCGGAGGGCGGACCGCTTGATACGCCCATGCTACAAATACTAATAGAATCACTACTATGACTTTTTTGTACATCCCTGATAAGAATTTCTTATACCTGATGAATAAAATTGTTAGAAATTGTCAAGAAAAAGTATCGGCTAAGTTGATATTAATGCTTGGAAACAATTAAGGTAATACAGAGACAACTTCATTCCAACTTATTTTTCATTGCAAAGGGTATGAAAGCTGGGAACCTAACCTCTACAAGGAAATGTACAAGGATACATACATAAGGCACCACCTGCTACAAGGCAAGGAGAAAGAAAAAGAACAAGAGTAGATTAATTAAAAAACAAGGCTAGTGAGAAACCCAACCAACATGTTTGCAGATTTGTTGAAAATTACTAACATACTTAATTTATTCATCCATTAAATAGCCAACGTAGTTTAACAAGTGTTCTGTTTTTACAATTGCCGTTACTCTTCCATCCAAAGAGATAACGGTTGTGCTGACATGGAAAATTTTGTATTTATTTTATCACCTACTGCTGATGTAGAAATAGAAATACGGTTGAAAGCAATATAAAGAATATTCCACGGACGGACACGTAGTAATAAAAGAATTAATTTTAAATTATAATACTACTAGTTCCTCAAAATAGAATATACTGTACTTTTTCTATCTTTATACTAAGTTACACTTTAGTAACATAATTTTATTAAAATTATACTTATATATATTTTTTTAATATTAATTTTTAGTTAATAATAAGATTAAGATTGAGAACTTGATATTAGTATTAAAAATAGTACTATAATATATATAGTATTTCCTATCACATGGATGACACTTTTGGGAAAGGACTCTGTAATTTGTTTTTTTGTTTGGAGAAAACTAGTACTAAGTATATTTCAAATTTTAAATCTTTTTACTATATTCTTAATATTGCTTCCACCGCATTTCCACAAAGGAAGTGACCTAAAATGAAGAAAAAAAAATCCAAGTATATACGTCCGTTATCTTTTCGGATGGAAGAGCGAGGGGGCAAAAACATAACATGTAAAAAAAGGTTGGTTATTTAGTTTAGAAAGAAAGCTATGGCAAACTACAATTTCTTTTGAGATCAATCCAATATTTTACTAAAGATTATGAGATACTCCTATCGTCTCAATTGAAGATATATATTCTCTCCGTCTCAAAAAAAAAAAAATAATAATAATAATAACTAGTCTTAGAAATAGAACTATTTTTTGGATCAAACCAAGGTGGAAAGTGAAACTACCTTTTGGGGACAGATGAGTACATTTTTTGTCAATTTAACAAGATATTCAATGCAAGTAAGGTACAAACAAATAAAGTTATAATTTTAAGAAGTTTAATTTCTCAAAATAAAAAAATTTGAGACAGAGGGAGTAGTCTTATTTTCTCAAATAAAATTAAAAAAATGGGATCAAATTGATATTAATTGAGAGGGAGGAAGTGCAAAACATGAATATTCACTTAAACAGAACAAACTCTAACATTGGGTAATAGAACAATAGCAGAAATGGGGCTCACCACACCAGATACATACGCATAATTATGTGAAATGTGTGTATGTGTGTGTGAGAGAGAGAGAGAGAGAGAAAGAGAGGGATACCTGAAATTAATGTATGATATGGTGTGAAGCAGCAGCAGCAGATATATTGGGCGATGGATGGATGGACTGACTGAAACAATCTTGGGTCCCGGGTTCCACTTTGATTTAGCAAACCCCTGAAAAGATTACCGATGATTGGAGCTGTCTCTGTGTGTGTGTGTGTGTAGGCCGGAGGAGGGGTGTGTTAATTGTTACGAGTGATTTGAGAGAGTGTGTGTGGTGCCGTGTGGGGGAGGCAGTGGGCTGGGTGGTGGAAGGGGCGTTGTTAGGAGTGATGCGACTGATTTGTAAAAGTAGTAGCACACCAGTTCACCAAACACGAGTCTGGTAAGGCGTGGGGGCGCTGCTGCTGATGGAATAATTATAATACTCCCTCCCTCCGGCCCTAAATTATTGCCAGTCTTTTTTTTTTTTTTTCATTTTAAAATAATTATTTTGATTAAAAAATTTTCATTTTAAAATATTATTTTTATCATTTTATCTTTATTTTTTTTACTTTAATTATGAACTATATACACAAACATTAAAAGAATTACACATTATATCAATATTAATAATCAAATTAATTATTTTTTTTAATTCATGTACCGAATTAAACAAGACAATAATTAAAGGATGGAGGGAGTACTAACCACTCTGCTCTTTATTTGGTTACTAAATATATTCTGATTTACATAAAATAGCACATACAGTAATACTCCCTCCTTCTCTAAATTATTGTCTTATTTTTATTTTTTGTCTGTTTCTAAATAATTGTGTTGTTTGAAAAAAAAAATTTAAACATTACTTTTATCATTTTATCCTTATTTTTTTTTATATTTTAATTATGGATCACATACACATGAGTATTAAAGAAAATTATACTATAACAATATTAATAATTAAATTATTTTTTTTTTAATTCTGTACAGAATCAAACAAGACAATAATTTAAAAACAGAGAGTATATAAAATGACACACGCAAATCATACAAAAGATTTAAACTTACAGATATTATTGTCTCAAAGACTAAAACTAATCTTTATAATACGATGGGATGGATCGGTATTAAAAGTGATGGAGGACCCTTCTCCCAAAAAAAAAAAAAATTGTATATAAAGGTTTGAATCCAAAAGTTCATAATTAAAAAGAGAGCATCTTTAACTCATGTCAATTTTTATTAATACTAATTTAGTCTTTAAGTAGGACATCACTATTATTATTTTATTTTCAATTAGTATTTCTTTCGTTCCGTTCAATTCAAACAATCTTGTTCATCTTTTTTCAAGTTAATATGTGTAAATGTTAAATTAATATTTGATACAAATTTGTCCTGTTGTAGGTAATAAAGTAACAATCACTAAAATTACTATTAAAATTCTAATAATTAAAAAATATATATTTTGCTAGAGTTAGTCGTAATTATAAAAGTATTTCAATGTGTTTATATCACATGTGAAGGCAAAAGTTGAAAGAAATATTAGAGTATCTCCGGCGTGGAGAACCGGTTCTTAGTTCTTAGGTGGACTCCACCTTATCACTTAAGATTTTCGCTCACTATCACATTTAAGAACTAATCTCCCCAATGTTTGGTTTTTCAACTTGGTTCTTAGGTGGGCTCTACAATGCCACCTAGAATTTTCACTCACTAACTCATTTATTTTATACTTTTCATACAAATTAATTTATTTATAGTTTTAATTAATATATTTTGCATATTTTAAATATTTCGTATAAATAAATTAATTTTTTTATTGTCTTGATTAATATTTTACATATTAAATTTCTTAGTTTTTTAATAAATTAATTCATTTATAATTTTAATTAGTACATTACATATTTCATATATTTCGTGCAAACAAAGAAATTGAATCATTTCTATTTTTAATTTTTAATTTTCATTAATATATTGCATATAATTTTCATTGCTAATTTTTAAATATTTCGTACAAACAACAAATACTTTTGGGTGACAAGTAAGTGCAGCTCAGGTGGTAAGACGCTTCACCTACAACCGATAGGTCGTAGGTTCGAGTCATCAAAGGGGTAAGTGGGGAACCACTATTGATCCCAATTGAAAAAAAAAAAAAAAAACAAATACTTTTGGGTCATTTCACTGACATATTGTGACATAAATTTGAAATTGTCCATGAATGATTCATGTTGAATTTTTTTTGCTTTTGATGTAGCTGCAATTCTCTTAGCATCTGCAAAAGCTTTCATAGCGTCCACGGAAGCTTTCTTAGCATCTACAATCTTGTTCTTAGCTTCTGCTTCAATTTTCTGACTTCTATGTATTCTTGGAACTGTTTTTTCATTCCTGTATACTTATCAACATTAGCACTCTCTGTTGCAGCTTTGGCCTTTCCCTTCCTTTTTGCAGCTTTTTGCCCTATTGGACGAGTGCGCTCGCTGATGTCTTCTACATCTACACTCGTAGGGGTGTGTCCCTCTGAACCAGATGTCCTGGCCTTCTTTACAGTGTGAAGGATGTCTGATTGTTTTTTAAAATGGAGAGAATCTTTCATGATCCTCCAAACATGTTCAAATTTAAATGGCTGATTTGTTTCCACCTTAAATTTTTTATAAGAATTACTCAATAAGTCCTCCATGCTCCAGCTGCTATGATGCTCATTATTCAATGCGTTGTAGATTGCATTAAACCGATTCATGTCCTTTATCATCCTGTTGTACCAACGTGCTTTTAACATACTTAGCTCTATTGTCATAGTTTCCTTCGCCCGAGTTTTGTTGTAATACTCAATAATACGTTGCCAGAAAACATTACTTTTTTGGGCCTTACCGATTACAGAATCTTGACTTACTGTGAGAAATGACTTTGCAAGGAGCAAGTCTTCATATTCAACCCATTTTGCTCGGCTGTTCTTTCCTTTATCCGGTTCTATTTTCAGATCAACAAAATCTTCTACATCAACGGGGGGTTGAGTCTCTGGGACAAACGATGGAGTTGCTGGTTCTTTGTCAGATGCAGATGCATCTAAACTTATCCTTTGTGACTCATTTAATGACATTGGATACGGAGAGTATCCATATGAAGGGGATTGCATTCTAAATTGGCTAGGCATTGACTGCCAATATCCAGGTTGCGGCATGTAATTCACACCATAAGAAGACTGAAAATTTTGAAAACCTTCGAGATTTTCAAAATTTTGTTGGTTATATGGATAATCTACAAAATTGGAATAATTTGGTGGGTATTGGGGGGTAGAATTAGAATTTTGAGCAAATTGGGCATTTGGAGGAATACGAGAATTCTGAGAACTTCTCCCTCCATCAACATTGGAAGGATCAAAAAAGGTCTGAAAAAATTATACTCCCTCCGTCCCTAAATTATTGTCTTCCTTTCCTTTTTCATCTATCCCAAAATAATTGTCTTGTTTGAAACTTTCCTTTTTAGAACATCACTTTTTCAATACTATTCCAATATTAATAATCAAGTCAATTGAGTTTTCTTAATCCATGTGTCGGGTCAACCCAGACAATAATTTAGGGACGGAGGAAGTATGAGTTATCATCCATCTTACAATATATGCAATTGTAGATAAACAACTTCTAGCTAATCGAGAGTATGAAATTTTAAAGGGAGAACAGATGGATGTTGAAGATATAAAATTATGAGAAGGTTATAGTTTATTTATAGATAGAAAATAATTTTAAAAAATAAAAAAGGTTGGCTGGAATTATAATAAAAAATAAAAAAACTTAAATAAGAACTGGGAAGAACTTAAATTTTTAAGAACCAAAATAAGAACTCTCCCAATATGTTAAGAATCAGCCCATGAAATTCTTATGGGCTAAGAACTCCACATTGTGGATGCCTTAAGAGTGATGTGAAGAGAGAGATGAAGGACTTGAAGAGAGTGAGATATGTTAGGTTTCTAAAGGTCGAAGATGACATAATTTTTGAATTGGTAAATTGAACCACCCACCCTATATTTTGTAATTTTTTTTTAAAATTCAGTCTATAAAAAACTTTTTAATAACGATAATTTAGTTATATTCAAAAATATTAAACCAAAATTCTAACGGCAACAACAGAAGGGGGAATTTGATCAAGAAATGTAACAAATACTTGATTTAGTAAATATGTTTTGAAACGACATAATTAGACAAAGTTGATGAACCAAAAAATTATTTAATTCGTCTTTTTAAACACTTTTTCCCATTATGCAATTTTTCCTTTTAGAAATAAAGTCAATAAACCAAACCTAAGCAGCAAAACATAAATTTTGGGGAAAAAAAGCCTAGGAAAAAGGACAATCAATCATTTTCTCAGTTTCTGGTGGCCTTTAAGTCCATTGTGGACGCTCTAAACCTACCAAGTGCCCCCAAAAAAGTCATCCCTCCACCAAACTCGCATAACGACACCTTTGAATTTGACTCTCCCCCTCGTTAAATTATTTTCATGCTTTTTTTTTATTTATTCATCTCAAAATAATTATTTTACTTAAAAAAAATTTTATAATAATATTTTTATTGTTTTATCATTATTTTTTCTACTTTAATTATTAGTTACGTATACATAGACATTAAAATAAATTATACACTATATCAATATTAATAATTAAGTTACTTATTTTTTTTAATTTATGTATTAAATTAAATAAGACAATAATTTAGGAACGGATGGAGTACTACTAGGATATAAGAGGTTAGAAATGATAAGGATACAATTTTTTTTATTTTTAATCTCTTATTTAAAGCTAAATGTTCAATATGTGGTGAGTTGTAAAGTAATATTTTATGTAAAGTTAATGATATCAAATCAATTACATTTTTACCGCCTAAATTGAAAAGAAATTTTATATAAAAATATATATATTCTTATCAGTGCCGGAATATGTTAGTCCAAGAATAATAGGTACAAGTCTTTGTGGGCATGGTCAACCGCATCTAACCCAACTTTGGTCTTATACATACCATGGGGATGCAAATAACTTTTTCATATAAATCTATATAGCAAACATGTGTTGATTATATATTATGGCAAACTACACAAATGGTCCCTGTAGTTTTAGTATTTTTTGTAATTGGTCTTTACACCTCGCAAATAGTCCTTGTACCGAGACATTTTACCCAAATGGTCCTTCCGTTAAACTCTGTTAATTTTCTGCCGTTAAGTGTGCACACATACCACACACGTGCATTTGTGGATGGGTAAAATAGTCATTTCATCTTAAAAAGTACAGGGACCAATTCTGAAATGATTAAAGTCAAAGAAAATTAACCCATCACTGTTCATCTTCTTCTCAACCCACCACCATCCATCACTGTTCACCCGGCACCTCTCTCTCTCTCTCTCTCTCTCTCTCTCTCTCTCTCTCTCTCTCTCCACCAATTCGTCGCTCTACATGATCCTTATTATGTAGTTGCACATGGCCATCATGAGGAACGGACTAATAAGTAAACACGTGTTCCACCAAATTTTCCCACTCAATAAAGAGTACGCTCAGATTCCCCATTAAATTCAGGATGTTCGACGACCTTAATTCCAAACTCTAGCTGATGGCTACTTCAGCGTGCTGACTGAAATCCACATGCGTCAAGAGATACCAAAATGTGAAATCCAAAGACTCTTGAGCCTTATTATGTACAAAGTGGTGGACTTATTCTATATAAAGTGGTGGACTTCTTCTGTACAAAATCCAAAGACCCATCTTTTTCACATGGAACACCTAAACCCAGTCCAGGGTTCCACAAAATCACAAACATTCAGAGAAATAGTAATATTATTGGATCGAAGAAATCTTGAAGTGGTCAATTTTGTGAATTTAAAGAAAAATAATCATCCCTCCAACCTTCTCAATCGACAAACAAACAAACCCACCATGGTCAAAGAATTTAATCGGCAACAACATCAACGATAAAAAAAATATAAATAAAACCACCCAGATCTGATTTATCAATCCAAATCAGCAAGCAATTCCAAATCCAAATTTTAAATTATTCCAGACAGTGAGCTTCGGCTCATCTAAAACATTGACCCTGAAAGCCGACTCCTAATGGCCAACGTCGGAGCAATCTTTTACCTCGCCAAAATATTGTACTCGCCATCCCCGATCTCCCAAGAGAATGCCACGACGACGCTCCTCAACATCTCAATAACCTCACACAAATCCCTCATGTCCACGCGAGGCCTTCTAGATGCGCTTTCTCATGCCCACGCGAATTCGCTGCCGCTACCATCTTCGGCCTTCTCACCGACGATTACCGGCAAACTAATTTTGGTGTTCTCTCTCTCTCTCTCTCTCTTCCCCTACTCTCTCTGTGTGTCTATAGCAATAGCACCAAAGGCATCGCCGGCTATTGAAGAGTATTTACTTCATTTTTTTTATATATATTTTTAGTCCCTGTATTTTGAAATGACAATTTTGTCCTTTGCCCAAATTCATGTGAGGACCACGTGTTCTGAGTTAACGGCTAAAACTTAACGAAATTTGACGGAAGGACCAATTGGGTTCAATTGGTTGGTACAAGAACGACTGGCAAAAAATTTTTTGTACAGGGACAAAATGCAAAAAACCCTAAAACTACATGGACCATTTGTGTAGTTTGCCCTATATATTATGGCCTAACATGTAATACCACCCTTTTAACACATTACATGGTGGTCATTAGTCACCTATTTTTTATAAAAAAAATTATATGAGAGTTGCTATTTCCATTCCCAAAACCTCCTAGTACACCCATTCACTAAGATCACCCCCCCCCCTTTTATATTTCCAACCTCCCTTACATGGTCTAAAATACCTTCTTTTTAAAAAAAAAAAAAAAACCTAATAAATGAAAAATACATAAGGGCATTTATATTAAAATTTATAATGATATTTTTATAATAAATAAAGGGTGTACTTAAATGTATTGAGAGTGTTAATACCAATGTTCAATTTATATCCCTATCATTTTCCTATAAGTACTCAGCCCCACAAACCTAATTGCATTTTAAGAGTCAATTGGTATAAGAGAGACCCCTCCCTCTAGTAAAATTGTCTACTCTTTATTTTAGGGTGAGCTATTAACAACCTCACCTTTTCTTCTTACACTCATTCTCCTAATACACTCATCATAAAAATTTTACACCAATCTAATTTATTAATACATCACCCTATATTTTCTTTTTTACCCCTTTCTAAATAATTCTTTTTTTTTCTTTTCTTCTAAACCTAACCCCCCGAAAATCATGGTGAATCGTTTTCCGTATTTACGTCGACGTGAAGACTCGGTCCCCACGACCCGAGAAACAATCACGGTATAACTTACCAAGGTCGCGTTTATTCCGTACAACACTTAGCGCTATAACCCCTACCGTGGCCAACGGTAGGGCAAGGCCCAGTGTATTGGTCTTTGGCTATTACGTAGCCCCGGCTCACGCAATAACCGAACGTCAATACACCTCCAACAAATATGCCATGGACTTAATGAATGCTCAAGTAGATGTTTACTCGACACATTATCAAAACCAATCAAAATGCTTAAGTAGATATTTACTCAACATTTAATATAAACATGTCATACTCCAAAGTAGGGAGTATAACGACCACAACAACAACATGTTCATGTATGCTAAATGATTCTACTACACATAGTCATACAACACCAACACCAAAGATTAACACAATACCAGTAAATGTGTGTCGCGTAACCAATCACCCAACGGGTCTCTCGAATATTCAAAGAGCTCACAAAACACACACGTGGTCACATTTATTATGAAACCCTAACCAACTCCGTTAAAGTCATTTTAGGTTACTAGTGATGTCGAGTTACGAAAATGATCTTGCACTTTAAACCTAGCACATTAACGCCCAAATTTGAGTTCCCAACATCATATAACAACCAATGAGCTCTAGCTCAACTGGTACCGCTCACTTCTCTTAACGGAGAGGTTGAGTGTTCAAGTCTCCCCAGAGACGACACCCTGGTACTAAAATTGTCGGGTGTTCAAGCCTCGCCAGAGCCACCGTTGTTGTTCAAGCCTTACCAAAGGCCCATTTAGTACTGCTCACTTCTCTTAACAGAGAGGTTGAGTGTTCAAGCCCTACACCATAGCCACCCTGGTACGCGAAGAGGTCGGGTGTTTGATCAATTTGTTCTAGCCACACCAAAAGGCATCATAGAGTCATTGTAGCCTTTCAAGGCATTAAATAATAATAATAAAGGTTGGGGTAAGGTCTATGTCCCCTCCAACCTTTTAAAAAAAAAAACATCATATAACAAGCCACAACATTTTTCACAAGTCCATAACAACATTTCATGGTAAGAATCATGTATTCACAAATCTAGCATGGTAACTTCACACATTAGAAGTCTAGGATGTCACATAAGACATAAATCAAGAAGAAGAGTGGGTAGTAGCTTACCTCTTGACGAAAAAGATGAGAGAAACCGAAATCTATTCGGTGGGAAAGCTTCCTCTCGGCAAGAACTTCGCAACGGGGTGCTCAGATCGTTGAGATTCCTTCGAAATCTCAAGAAATCATACTTTCTCACTCTAAAACTCTCTTTATTCTCTCTCTATGGTGCAAGATGAAATGGGCATGAAATGAAAGACCTTAAGGCTCTCTCTATGGGTGTTTAAGTGGCCAAAATGGCTGGTCTCTCGGCTTGGTGACGTGGCTCAAGGAGAACCACTCAAATTTTTAATTTAAAAAAAAAAAAGGATTTTCTCGGGTGAACAATCTGGGCGCTATGCGGCCGCATAGCTTCTATGCGGGCGCCCTATGCGGCCGCATAGAATCCAGAAATTCTATGTTAGGTTTGAGCTTGCACCATACGGTCCCATAGTGACCAGCTCAAGTCAAAGTTCACAAAAGTCTTCTAAAGTGTTTCCAAAACACTCCCAAGTCAACCTGAGGTGATTCTAAGTCTAAGGGAAGGTCAAAACACTCGAGAAAGGTTCCCGAAATGACCGATAACACGGCGAGAGATCAACGCATCTCAAGAACAAACGATTACAAGAATTAAACAAACAATCGAAGCATACGAAACGCATGGAATGTAACATAAATGTACTATGAATTAAATGCAATATACTCAAATAATATCAATGGTATAATTCAAGATGACATATACAAGACATACGGATGATATGAGAGATATAAATAATGCAATTGAAGCGGGTGTTACACCCTCATTCCCTCTCCATTTTTCGTCTCATACCTACCATCTCTCTCCATCAATTTGTGTTCCCCTCCCTCATTTCCTCTTTCTTTTTTTTCCTTCTCCTTCCTCTTCTTTGAAAATCCTTTGAAAAAAATCAAAGATTTCTTGTTCAGTCCTGGTTGACCGAACAACCGACTGTCGTTCGACTAGCCCTAATTGAACATCATAGTAATTTTCGGTTAGGGCTAACCGAACAACACTCTGACGAAATAAGTATTTTTTTATTTTTTTAAAAATGTTTTAAAATTAAAATAAGTATTTTCTTTTTCTTTTTAGAAAATTCCTGAAGTAAATTATTCATAAACTCTTATTAATTGTGGGATGAAAAAAAATCTAATTGATTTGACATCACCAACATATACTTTGGAAATATTAAAAAAAATTACATGAAAACAACTATTTTAAAACTCGTGTAAAGTCAGTAGAGAATCTTTATTTTAAAGCTTAAATATCAATTTGGTCACTCTATTTTTACCCAAAATTTATTAAATTTATTGTACTTCTTTTTTTCATACTTTGATCACTCTACTTGGGTTAGAGAATCAATAAGCTCACTCAATCGCTTATTGATTGGAAAAATCCAAGTAGAGTGATTAAAGTGTGAAAAATAAAGTAAAGTAAACTTATTAAATTTTTAAAAAAAATAGAGTGACGAAATTAGTATTTTAGCCTTATTTTAAAACGAAGAGTGTACATCAAAAGTAAATCATTATCAGCATCAAATTTTGAAATATTATGCTATCGACATTTTAAAGGATGTTGTTGATGAGTTCTATTGATAAAGCACAACAATAGAGTAATCAGATAACATTCTTGTTCAAAATATAAGCTAACTGTTATAGCGATTGTTGTAAAATTACAAATTTAAAAAGAAATGATACAAAAATAGAGAGATTGTACTGTATAGGAGGTAAGAACAGAATGAATTAGTTGAGCTTATTTATAGGAAACATTTCAAACAAAAGATACTATTTATGTATATCAACACTATTTATAAATAGTAATGATATTCATGAATAGTGAAACTATTGTTTATGAACAGTGTTATTATGGTGATTGTGTACTACTATTATGCTATAATATTACATTGTACTACAGTTCACACATTAATTATTTATAACAATAACAATTTTTTTTTGAATGGCTCTCTTTTTGGTTATTATTTAAAATATAGATATCTAACAAATGATTTATAAGCATGACGTAAAGAAGATCGGTACCTCTATCAAAATTCAAACCCAAGACAGAACCTTTCCAAACTAATGGTGAAGATCTGCGGTCTAGTAGCAACAGTTAGTGGTTTCAGTCAAACCCATGCACAAGCTCCGATGATTTACAATTCTTACTTATTTTTTTAATTGAGTCCTACTGTCACCTTCTCGTTTTTTTTTTTAAAAAAAATTTCTCTAAAAATTTATCTTTCCAATAATTTCATTCTTCCCCCATTTTTACATAGGTCTCACTACCAAATCATTTACTTTATTTATATTACTTTTTATTTTTATACTTTTCACACAAATTAATTTATTTTGCTTTAATTAATATATTGCATATTTAAATATTTTGTATAAATAAATAAATTAATTTATAATTTTAATTAATATGTTGCATATTAAAAATTTTAATAAATAAATTAATCCATGTATAATTTTAATTAAATTGTTGCATATTCAAATATTTTTCATTTTTCCATTAATTTGTTTATAATTTAACTAATATATTACATATTACAAATATTTTTTAAACAAAGAAATTAATTTATAATTTTTGTTGTAATATAGTAAAATATTACATATTACACAAATATTTCATACAGATAGTTTTGACAAATTCAACAACAATTACTAAAAAAAAAGATAAATTAGGATTGATTGCAAACGGAAATGAGGAATCAAAAAACAAAAAATAAATAAAATAAAAGAAAAAGGTGTAGTGTCAAACAAGGGCGCATTGAGGGTGGAGGGGGCCTCTTCACGCCTATTGTAGCGCATGGGCTGCACATGCAATGGAGAAGGTGGCGTGCAGCTATCCTTCTCTTTTCTCTCTTCCATTCTTATTTTGGTCATTTGAAGAATTTTTGGGTTAACCCAACCCAAAAATGGTTGGTGATTCTTATCCCAAATAAGAATTGGGTAAGAATTCCCCATTGAGGTTGAGGATTCTCTTAAAGACAATCTATTAAAAGTTTGCCCATATAGAACATGTTAACTTTTGCCTTTTAATAGAAGCAAATCTATGCGTTGTCATACAAACGCTTGGGCTTTTTTTCAACAACCTTCTCTCGAGCTGCGAGGGTTGTCAAAGCTACAACGTATCATTGACTTTGATAGTACTCAACCCCCTTTCGATCATGTTTCTGAATCAATTTATCCCCCAACACCAAGAGAAAAAAATTGTTGGAAGAGAGAGGGAGAGAGAGAATCTGTACATGTCAGTATTACAGGTAACTTGGACCAACAAGAAATACAAACTGCACCCGAGGCACAACGGAAGGCGAAGGGAAGATGTGAGTGATTCCATCAAATATCTAACGTACAATTATAAATTTAGTGTGTATTCAACAAATATAAAATAAACACATTCGAATGTGACATTATTTACTTGTATACCCACAAAAAGTGCAAGAACCTAAGCATTAAAATATTTGACATTATCCCATCAATGCATTATTTATTAAGTACAATGCTTCAGTGACATCTTTTGTCCTCTACTCATCCCCTGGTTGGAGTTTTAGAATTCAGTAGCCAAATCACTCCAAGAAATAATATATACAATGTATTCTAAACTAATAGTAATAATGTTGATATTCTAGGCTCCATAATTCATTAACCAAATACTTAAAACTTCCATGCATTTTAGCCATAACCTACTTAATGTAAAGAACAATACTCGGTAAAATGCACTAAAATATATGGAGAGATATGGATGGGACTACAGCTCAACGGAGAAGGGGTGTGGCGACAAGAATGCCTACTCTAACGAGACTCGTTGGTTTACCAAAGAGGATGAAAATCGCAAATTAGAACTAGCTATTCGCTTCATTAACCACCGCAAATTATATCTATTGCAGCAACCAACAATACTGCTCTTCTTTCCCATATCTCAGGCAGCTTTGGTGTTACCCAATGACTGCTCTCTTTTGTTCCAAGAGCTTACAAGAAAAGAGTCTATGATAATCTACAGCAAGAACTTTAAAGGTTAGAAAGAATACGCTATAGCTATAAACACGGGGCAAAAGCTAGAACGAGAGTAACCTGATTTAAGTGTGCCGCAACACAGGGAAGAACTAGTAAACCAGATTCACCAAATGCACCACCCAGTTGATCCACAACTGCTACCATCACAGGCAAAGTTTTCTACAAAAGCATGCAACAGATGAAGCCGCGTTAAACGCAACAAGGGTCTTATGCAACTATCAACATGTAACAAAACATCCCATTTCCCTCGCCTCGTTTCTTTATCCACGAGTTTCATAACATGATAATATCTTTACCTTTACAGAGAAATGATATTGTTAATTAAGAAAAATAGGTCAAGACGAAATATGAACCTGGCTTGCAACAAGTAGAAGCGCACTAGAGTTTTCTGTCTTTGCAAAAACTGATTTGTTACCACCAGATACAGCAGATAGGCTTTGCATTGAGAGAGCATTGAAAGCTAGTAATACGAGGTGTAGAAGTCTGCAATAGAGATGAGAACTCGTGTCGGATGATATCCCTCTATCCATATAAGCTATACGTACACACAACTCTAAATGAAATATTCAATGGCCAAGACCTATGCTAGACATGCAATTCCCTTTCATATTTTCTTAGAAGCAAGCTTATGAAACAAACCAAAACTGATCACTTTTGATGGCCTTGCCATCAAGAAGATGGCATTTAGGCAAAGAAATTGAGAAACTAATAGAAAGATTCTCAACTGGCATGATATAATACTACTTAGAAAATGGAGTCCGTTACAGAATGGCGTACCAAGATTTTGAGGTGGCCAATTTTGGTCAAGATTTGATAAGAAACTGAGATGAGCTATGTAACCATGTTCAGTATTTGCAAGCTCATATCATAATCAAATATTCTTCTTGCTCAATCAGATTTGTCAAGAATAATATTTTTCTGCTTCAGTTACAAGTCCAAGTGTTAGTTTAATATGTTACAAATGAGAGGCCCAACAAGTTAAGCTTGGAAATTCCTTCAAGTTCAAAATCTACCCCTCGAAATCAAATAAATAAGTAGCACACCTCTACGACCTTTGATGAAAAAGACCCATATGGGTAATACGCACTCCCCCGCCATGTTCAGACCTTTCAGCCCTATAACATGGAAGCTATTATATTTGTTGCAACTGTATCCCTATTACACCATGAGCTAGTTAAAATCACGAGATAATATAAAGAACTATAGTTCTAATACAAAAAGATCAGAAGAAGTTAGAAGAACATACGCTCCCATTCCAACAGCTACAAGAAAAACTGCAGGCTTAACCATTAAAAGCAGAGACCTTGATCTGCTCACTTGTATCCATGGCACCTGAATAAGAGCGCAATATTTACACACATAACACATAGTTGCTACATGATAAGTGAGTGAAAAACAACTAGATTTAAGTAATATCTTTCCAAATCAAATATGTATTATACAAATGCTTAATATTGTATGTAACAGATATTAAAAACTTATAAGACCTTTCAGAAAAAGATTTATTCGAATTTGTACGATTGTGAGGAAAGGATTTGCTTCAGTATGCCAATGCAAAATGTTGATGACATGTCATAGAATGATATATTATTAGATTTAATTGATATTTGGGAATTAAAGATTATAAAATAGAAATTCAAATAATTCAATAAATAAATTTCTTTTCGAAATGCAAGGTGTGAATAGATAATCAATAACTACACGATATTTGGCGTGTTTATACAACAAGTAGAAAAATGCTTAATATGCAGCTGATTTCATAGAAGTGTTAGCTACAACATTTTGCTGTCTTTGTTGCAACAAATGGTGACTCAACTGCCTAGCAATACACTTGGTTCCCATATAACACTGTTGTGGTATTTTTGAAAGAGCATAAGGATGCTGAACTACATTAAGGCAAAAGCAGAAGAACAATGTCTTAAGATGATAATTCTAGCTATAAGAGCATTCTTTCTTTCTCCATTAAAATGACTTCAAAACAATAAGAAGCAATGCCAATTTAGGTCTTACCAGACCGAGTAAAATGGCACTTATTACTGACAAAAGCTTACGATTGCGATCAGCAACATCTGCCACGCCTACAATCCAAAACAGATACTATGAGCAATACACCTGTCTACTTTGTGGAACATAATCATTACCACTTATATGCATCAAACAGCAAGAATAGAACTTCACTCTCTGTTTCTCTTTTTGGCAACCATGAAATCTCATGAGACAAGATCTAGGATACATGATTAACCTTGTAAGATCCACAGTTAGGGTTACTGGAGAAAATTCTAGAATACAGTTCAAGCTTTTGACACAAGTCAAATGTGACCTGAAAAGTGAAAACTAGTATCATACTATTACAGCAAAAAGGGAGCTTGGTACCCGTGTTTTTACTTTTGGATCTATATTTGTGAGGGCTTTATGTGTTTATTTCCTTTTCACATGCAAAATGCAGGGGAGTTCATGAAACAAACAATCCCAAACTAACCTAAACCACTGGAACCTAAGGTGGACCATTTAGTTTCTCTTTTGTAAATTGTAGATCCAACCAGTAACTAGAATATATTTTGTTTTTTCTTTTCTCAAAATCAATAGAAACTCTTCCCTTCAATTATACAGATTCAACCCCCCCCCCACCCCAAAAAAAAAAAGGCTTGAATCAACAATTCAGTACCCAAGTCAGAAAATCCTGGAACCAACTGAAAGGAATCCTTATTAAGCTTTATAAAAGTCACTGTTGTAGTTCTTGTAGCTGTGTTGCAAGTTGATGACTTCAAGTTCAACATATGTCATTTCTCAGCTGTAGCCTTTGGGTGTGAAAGTTGTAATGGTAAGGGATGAGCAGATCGGACATCAGAGAGAGAGAGAGAAGGTGTTTCTTAGCTCTCGGGGTATCATGGTGGTTTGAGGATGTTGGTGCAAGAGATGGCAGTGATGGTGCTTGAGCAGGTAGCAGTTTAGTAGAAGTAGTAAACGAAAAATACAAAGGACAATGAACTGGTTGACTGATGAATGTTTATCAATAAAAGAAGTATCCCGCATTGATTGTAACATGGTCATTCCTTGTTTATCTCTTTACAAAAGGCCCCTTTCACATAGCTCATTGTATATGTTGGGCCAATTTAATTCAAGTTGAATGGCCTAATGGAAAAGTTTAAAAGCTATTGGTTGAAAAGAGTTTCTTTAACTGGAGCCCGAAACAAATTTTTAACCAAGCCGAACCGACTGAAAGCAAGAGCTTGGTTTAACTACAGTTTGGGTTGGTTTCAGTTCTCAAAGTTTCAAACCTGACATTTCAGTTTTGGTTTAAACCAAAAAGTGCAAACAAGACCCAACCAATCTAGACAGGCAGGACTAGAGGAAGCACAATTTCAAGATTTTGTAGAAAAAATGAAACTTACCTTTAGAAGATTCACGAAAGACCTGTCAAATGAAAAACATGAAATACTCTTAAGGACAAAAAGAAACACCATAGTAACTAACAGCAATAAGAAGGCATGATCATAGCACAGGATTCTTCCAAACGAGAATAATAAAGATTTTCTATGTAGCTACTACAGTATTGGAAGGACACAAGGAGGTATGATCAGAGAGGATCAGTGCTGAAGCATTCAAATGTTATGCTTGGAGCTGCTATTTGTTTGGAATATCTTTTACTAATGAATTTCATCAACAATAAACTCAAAATATGGCCAGGCCTACTCAAATACTGCATTTCATTCTCAAGAAAGCTACTCTATAAATTTAAATCAGCCTTGATTGTGCACTTTTTATGTTTTAAACTTGAATGAACTCAGCAAAGTCATATCCCATCTACTAGGGTCAGCATTATGAATACTTCTTCGATTTCGATATGTATAATGCAATATCTTCTGCTACACATATTGCTCTTTTTATCTTTAAAAGTAAAATGGGTTTCACTTGTCTCTGAATAGAGAACTAGATCATCAACTTTCAAAAAGCCCATTAGATGGTATGACATTTTTAGGTAGTACCTTCCCCAAGATCAGAGGAAATAAAAGTGTGAGAACTAGGCTTTTGAGTAACTCCTTGGTCGGAACAGATGCACCAACTCCAGCAACTATATATTTTGATATAGTAAAAGGAACCTGATAACAAAACTACGTTAGGCATTTTACATTGAATACAATTAAAAACTAGATTGCGCCATAAGTGTAATGAAGTACTATGATATATATATTTATATATATATATATATGTGTGTGTGTGTGTGTGTGTGTGTGTGTGTATAGAGAGAGAGATGGAGAAATCAAAATCGAAGTTTAGCAAAAGAAAAAACAGAAGCAGACTAGACCTAATCAATCATAGAGAAAGAAGACCACATTGTATTGCTCTTAATGCCCGTGTGATTCTAAAGAAACTAGGTGGAAAGCAACAAACAAAGGTAATAACCATGGGGTTGTTTAAATGCTCAGAGCATGTGATGGAAGACGTTGGAAGTCATCCTTCAATAATGCAAGTGGTAGAATTCTTCTATTCCAATTGAGGTCTTAAAGAAACCAGGTCTAGCACAACTGTGCTAGCACAATCTCCTAGCATAAAATATTTTATGGGCATGGGCCCCCAGAAGAGACAGTATTGGACTGACCCAAGACTTGATATTGTGGCTGTTATGATGAGCCAAACCAAGATGAAGATGATCTATTTTGCTTGTTGTAGTTCTGCCAACCATGACTTTGACGGCCACCACTATCCCCACAATATGAATTACCATCCCAGTTACAAGAATCTGACACAGATGTTGCAGCAAAAAAAGCAGAGCCATGAGCAGTAGAGGACTTACGATGAAGTCGGAGACGGCACTGCTCTTGGTGGATTAGCTTGGTCCATAGTTCATCGAACGAAAGAGAGTAGTTGAATTAGTTATAGTGGTGACAAAGGCTTCATTCACATTCAGACGTTAACCCAGAAAGAGCTTGAATGACGAGGTCTTTGTTGGAAATAGGTAAGCTGATAGCAGCCAAAGCATCATCATATTTTCAAATCGCGTACCAGCCGTAGTCTTAGTCCCGTGTTACATGGACTCTTATTTTTTGCCGAAGTACCCATGTCAACACGACATGACATGGGTTTGAGTGTGGCAGTTCGACACTTACATGCAGTGTAAAATCTTAAAATTTTGGCAGGTCAGACACCCAGATCTGCGCCCCCAGATCCTCATACATGAGTCCAGGTAACACAGTTTGTCCATTTTAGATGAGTCTGCAGATCCAATTTAAACAAAATCTCCTTTGCAGCGGATCGATCCAGGATGGAATTAGTTTTTGAGTTGTTTCAACGTGCTAGGAAGCAGAACCTTTTTGGCCATCTTGGTCATGCTTCAGTCTATATAGTCATAGTTTCATTGTTTATATCACCTTTGAAATGGAAAAATCTAGGCCCATTCAATGGACATAAAAGGAGATCTTATTTACTGGACATGGGGAAAACTACCAATATAAGTTATGTAACGAGTTACACTGATGTTCAGTGCATGTAGCACAAACTACAGCTTTTGGTAACAGAAACATCTCAGACCTTGTATCCAAAATGAAAGGATGAGTTACCTTCGGAAATGGGGAACATGTAGCAGTATAAGTCAGAAAATGAGTTCCACTGTGGTTTTCATGCCTAGCCAGAAAAATAATTTCGAAAACGTACAGAAGAAATAATTTCGACCATTTATTGGAAAAGGAAATTATTCTTTGGAAATGGCGGCAAAAAGTGATATAAGCTGGACAAGCTAAATGGTGCGCTTCATGGACGTAGTAGCAGAATAGTTTTTGCCAAATGTGTGAGGCTCAGGGGGTAGTAGAATGTGGAACAGATAATTATATGATCATGAATACATAAAAGCCAAAATGCAATAAATTGAAGGAAAAATCAATTTAGATATGAATGAGCGAATCATAAGGGAAGCAAAGCTTCTACCCGAACGAAACCATAGGCTGAATTTTTTCAGTACAAAACTGAAATGGAGAGATATAGGCCTGTTGTTCTGCTTGGTGGTTCTCTCTTTCTTTTTTTTTTTTTTTTTTGTGCCCTAAATTTGTAATGATTGAAGTAAAAAGCAAGAGAGACAGACAAAGGGTGGGACCAATGAGTAAGAAAGTGAAAACAAGAAAAAGACCATGAAACACGGAAAAGAGCCACCAAGCCAAACACAGCCATAGTGAATTGTTTTTGCAGCATCTGGACATATTCCTTATCCAAAATAAACGAACAAAAGGTTCAGTCAAGTTGATTTCTGATTTAACCATGTCTTATAAAAGGGACCATTTAAGGCCACAAACTGTGCATCAGAAGCATAAAGAAACTCACAGGCAGAATGTTCAGTTAAGAATCCGACACCTGAATGAGAATGTGTATTGTGTCTAATGCCCACAAAAAATTTAGCTTCAACATTTAAATGGTATAGCAGCATCTTAGATTACCATACATAGTAATTGCATAAAAATAATTTTAAATTTAAGCTGGAATGGCAATAGTATAGCTTTTGCAACTTACAATCAAAATTCCTAACAGATTAGATATCACTGTCATTGCAAGAGCAAGGGCAGAATTTCCTCCAGCAAGCTGCATGTCAGGAAGCCTCCAATCACAGTCAATTTTTATCTATTCCGCAATGATGCAATAAAAGGCATAACTAATGAACCGTCCATAAAAATTAACAAACCCGAGTAAGAGCAACTCCACTTGATAATGTAGTAGGCATACAGCTGAACAGAGCAAGTCCTGGACAAGACAGAGAAATTAAAAAAATGTAGCCGACAAGCTACCGAAACTAAATTTGAGAGAGAGATTACATAGTTGAACCCCTTCGCCTCCCTTTCCTCCCCAACCACCAGGTACTCCACCAAGAAATAAAACATTGTCAACAATCAATATAGAACAACTGAAACTCCAACTCTTTTGTTGCTTTTCTGA
The DNA here is from genome assembly GCA_016624345.1 of Platycodon grandiflorus. Lineage (NCBI taxonomy): Eukaryota > Viridiplantae > Streptophyta > Magnoliopsida > Asterales > Campanulaceae > Platycodon > Platycodon grandiflorus. Next base: position 8,727,994 of record CM028368.1, read on the forward strand.
TTTTTTTCTTATTTTTGTTATTATTTACTCTGGGGTTGTTCAGGGTGTTGGCAATGTACTCGGACCTCAACCCAACTTCAGCATCAGCCAACTACTTTCGCAAGCAATTTCTCTCCTAAACAGAACCCTGTGCACCACTTAAGAATCTATTTTTGGAAATGGTTGAATTTGGAACACTCGCAAATGCATTGAATGTTCCTTCTGCAAAAGATTCTAGGCAAAGACTCTAACAAGTGACCCAACTCCACTTGTTCCATCTGTTACTAGCATATCCAGCACAGCAAAGCAACCAAATGCCTATTTTATAAACACATTCTTTGATTATTTCACGCTTATATAACTGGTTTTTTTAGTTGCTTTTTGAGAAGATCATTTTAAATATCGATTATCCTGACAGTTGCAGTAGCCATCACTATAACAGAGGTGGAAGAGGTAAATCGCAACTAATTTTGGTAGAGATACAGGGTCATGTCTAGCTAGAATGGTAAAAGAGGGTTCCGTCTAGTCAATCCAAATAGTTGGAACAAGATATCTTGGGTTGAGAAAAGTTGCAACTACATAGACAATAAATTATCTCTCAAATACAGAATTGAAAATTCCTAAATACCAAAATTGTAAATGCAAATCATTTACAAGAAACTGTACTCAATTTGGGCTGAACAAGGAATATATAGGTTACATTCTTACATCCAATTTTGGCCACTACCATTCTTGATTATCGATCAACATAAGTTAGCCATCCAGCTTTTCCACACATCAATAATAGAAATAACAAACTATGATGAAAAACAAATACAAATTCCCTCTACCTTTTTACCTAATACACGCATATACTTGGTGACATGACTGTTTGATTTCTAAAGTTACAACTTCTTCAAACTTAATCAGATTTCTAGCATCATCCTTATTGTTAAAGTTAAACCATTCAAATGAACAAAGTTGCAGAGTAAGCTCAATGTTCTTGCCATTGAGCTAGACATGGACAAACGATTTGGAACCGGCGGTTCGAACCGGAACCAAACCGCCCAAAAAATTTGCATAAACCGGAACCGCGAGGAACCGGAACCGTCCCTGAACCGGAACCGCCGGTTACAAGGTTCGGTTTCGATTTCCAATTTCTCAAAACCGTGAACCGCCGGTTCCAAACCGTGAAAAATCGCCAAAATTTAAATTTTAAATTTTGAAATTGCCTTGTTTACTCTATAATTTCAAAAATGAAAAGTTTACAAAGTTTAAAAAATTCAAAAAATACTTTATACAAAGTTTTAAGATAGAATCTTTTTAAAAAAATAATTATAAAAAAATAATTAAAAATTGCGGTTTGGAACTGGAACCGGAACCGGCTTATCCGGTTTGGAACCGGAACCGTAACCGTGATTGTCTTGTTTGAAGAATTTCCTTTTTAGGACATGACTTTTACTTTTTTACTCTTACTTTTTCCCCTACTTTAATTATGGACCACATACACATGGGCATTAAAGGAAATTACACATTATACCAATATTAATAATCAAGTCAACTGTTTTTTCTTAATCTGTGTGCCGGGTCAAACAAGACAATAATTAAGGGACGGAGGGAGTATATATATATTATATATATATATATATACACACACACACACACGTATATATATAACATATCGGGTTGGGGTCATTAGATGCCTTAATTTACTAGACGTAGTACAAGACTAACCATGCCACCCAACTGAGAATACAAAAGAATTACAAAGACAAGCTCTACAGTCAAACCTGTGACAAATTCTTGAGGTTGGAGCTGAAGTTGCAAAATAACTCTGGAAAAGAGGGGAGTAAACAGCAAAATAGAACCCTGCACTGACAAATACGAGAAGAGTAAGAATATTGATCTGGCGATTATCCTACATCAAAACTCTTTTATAGTTGACATGATTGAAGATATAAAAGAATGTGTACTACACAATCAACTTCACATGTTATATAAACAACAATTTATGACACGAATCTCTAAAGACACTAGGAGAGTGGATAGTAACGCAATCCATTAACTACCAATATGGACAGAGATGTGCTATTATTATCAAAAGCAGCAGTCCTGAATGATTTTGTCTCAAGTGGGGAGGTTAAGAAGAAGAAAGATGTATCAATGTAGAGAATGAACCTACAAAAATTGTAATGCCACTTAAATAGTTGGAGTTCATACAAGCCCAAAGAGTCCAACTGGCCATGCTTCAGCAGCTGCCCCAATTTCTTCGCTGCGCAATGTCAAGCCTGTAGACAGAAAAGATTAGGATATTATCACTGAAGAATGTAGAAAGTGCCTCTTAACAAGTCCGTCTTTTACCTGAGATGATAAATATTCCAAAAGTGCTAAATTTTGATAAATGATATCTATGAGCAAGACAACCAAGGTTAGGATTTGCAAGGCCTAATGCTACTCCACCAATAAGAGCTGCACATAAACATTAAACAAGCAGACAAGTTCTAGTTCAGTAATGATTATCGAGAAAGAAGAAGAATAAATCAACATGACTAATGAGAACCGGGCTAATCACAAACAAGATACCTCAACAATAGGCTCAATTTAGTACATAAGTGTAGTCAATCCAAGTTAAGAAAGCGACATAACAAAACTTAGGATCAATACCAAAACTCTACTTGTTAATCAGTCTGCTCTACTTATATAATACTCCTACTCCGTCCATTACAGGCAAAGAGTCCACTATTCTATTTTGGGATGATCCACTTAAAGAGTCCACTTTCAATAATTATGCCTACATTTTCCATAACCTTTCAATTTTACCCTCCATATGTGTTATAAACATCTTGGCTATACTCAAGTATTAGTATAATTATGACAAACTCAAATGCTACTAATATACTCACTCCATTCCAGGCAAAGAGTCCACTATACTATTTTGGAATGTTTTATTCAAAGAGTCCACTTTAAAAATTATGCCTATAACCTCCAATATACTTTCAATTTTACCCTCCACATGTGGTACAAACATATTAACTATGCTAAAATATTTTTGTAATTAGAACCAACTCCAATACTACTTACATATCCATTAATTATTAGACTTTTCAAACGTGGATTCTTTGGGTGGAACGGAGGGAGTATCTCTTAATTATTAGACTTTTCAAACATGGACTCTTTGAGCGGAACGGATTGAGTATGATATAACACTGGTTTTCACAGTCCACCAACCCCAGATGCCTTGCTTTGCAAAAGTTTTAATCGAGACCAACTACCACTTTATTCTTTAGTTGCATCCTGGAATCTCAATCATAACTGTTGCAGCCTGTCAACTAGAATGCAACTTTTAGCTCCTCATTTATCTCGTAAAACTTTATTCTTCATGAAATCAATGCTGCCTTTGGTACTTTTAACCACCTAAATGTGTTACATGGTTAACAAAGATAATGCAAATTTCAGGGATCAATGATAGGCTTCTCATCCTCCCTCTCTTATATTTCTAAATATTCTTCTAAATGCCACTGATCGAAACAAGCGTCAAATGACAAGCACAAACAAGAAGAGAGAAAAACGAAGGTCCTCTTGACGCATCAGCAACAGGCATCCACTATGTCATGAGCCAAAAACACTTTGCCTCCCAAGAAATGAGTAATAAATGGTCGTTCAACTGCACCGCATGAAGATTTACAAGTGTTTTCATTATAATGACCTTTATCATGTGTTGAAACAGCATATATGTGATATTAAAAATGGATATCTATGATCCTCACTGCTCCAGAATTGAAATAACACTCTAACAGCATCTCCTACCTTCGCTTCAGAAGGGTCAGTTATTTAACAACCTGAGACATCAACTACTAAAACATTTTTTGTCTTCACCAAGTGTACGAATTTGTCTAGATAATTTTCGGTCTATTTGAATGGAAAGCCCAGTCTAGCATGATCTCAGTACGACATGCACTAACCAAAGTAGACATATATAAGCCAAACCAAGGTGCCTCAGCCACAGCCAAGGGCACACCCTGGGCTGCCTGCCCCAGAAATGCCACTAGAGAAGTGGGCTAGAGACGAAGGGGCTGCTGCAGAGCTCTTAGGGAGACAACTGCTACCTTTGAGAGACCCCTCTACAACAAGGTCCTCTAATGATGTGGTAATTGACCAAAGCACTGCTACCAAGATATGGTACTGAATGTGATGTGCCTTCAATACATTGGAAGCACTCCCATAGTCCCATTTATGAGAGGTCCACCTGTTATTCAAACGGCAGCTAATACTGTGTATTACCTTCCCATTTATCCGGCAGGACATAGATGCATGAGGCAGATAGCAGCTAATCCTTGTATGGAACATGTAACCAAGGGCATAGAGGCATGAGAGAGACCCTCTCCCTCCCCTCCCATCCTGCCTTACAATTTGAGGACCTTTATTCTGATTCATGATAGGTTGGAATCCTCCACTATCCCAACCAAAAATTGTAATGCCCCAGTACAGGTATCCATTAAATTGGGATATGACAATACATCGTGAAAAATGTTTAAGCTCATATTGCTAGGCAGTTTCCAATCAAGGCTTACTGGCACTTATCCCTTCCCACATTCCTAGTGTGAGGGCAGGCCTCACAATCTCCCGCGCTTTACTCCAAGAAACCCTCACAAGGACCAGCAGATATCGGTAAAACCTTTCCTAGCTAGTTTGGGAATCACTGACGTCCTTGATTTCCATCTATTCCAAGAGGACAACTATGAGAATTGGCTACACATCCGTAACTGGGCAGTAATGAGGGGCTAAAATATCGATTTCATTCTCTCATTCCATAGCCCTCAAACCAATGACTTCACTATCCTCCACAACATGACATATTTCACCGCATGATACATCGCCCCAGAGGCTTAATATATGTCCCAAGGTACAGCCTTAATAAGGATTTCTGAAGCAAAGCCCTTTTCCCACATTTCCATTGTAAGCTTCATGAGAACTGAACCTCTCAGCTTCTCTTGCATTGCCTTGTCTTCCACCCTCTTTATTAACCCTAGTGCCTCACCTAGTACCAAGGTCCACGCATTTCTTAACAAGATCATTAGTTCATTATCACTAAACTCCCATCAAATCACTATTTCCTACAACCTGTTAAGTATACTCCTTCCTACTCAAAGAGTCGTACTTTCCTTTTTAAATGTTACACTCAAAGAGTCTCTGCCAACAATTAAGCTTGTAATTCCAATAATTTCTAACTTCACCCGTCATGAATGAAATAATACAAGTTGGGTACAACAAATACATTTGTTACAATGGTTACTGTCACAGGTATTCATATACCTCTTAAACATCTAACTTTTCAAAATTGGGAACTCGTAGAGTGGAACAGAGAGAGTATCTTCCTGGCTTAGTTGTAATGGTTATCAAAATCATAACTTATTTTTTGAGGAACATTTGACATGGTCCCGATTTTATAATTTCCACTTGTGTTGGGCAAAACCATGGTTGAAACTCAAATATATTGGCTAAAGGGGCACATGAACAATGAATCAAACACTACAAATAACGGGCATGCTCCATGTCAAATTTTATTAATTACCAATTGGAAGGAAATTGCTAGACGCAAAATTCAACAAAGGTGTCGCCCAACTCGAAGATTCCACCATGCCCGAACTAGGAGGTTGGTCGGGACCACCATTTGCCTGAAATGCAAACCACACTACTCTTCAGATCATGAAATTCACAGTTTTTAATAGAAGCAATTGGATTTAGCAAAACGTTCGTATGAAATCGAAGAGCTAGAGGGGGGTAAACCGTAAACCTGATCAAATTTTTGACTAGCTTTGATAGGTCTTCTTGGAAATGAGCGGAGTTTCCGAGAAAGCATCGACTTAGCGCTGGATCGGCCACCGGAAAATAAAAGGGTTGAACTGGAGAAGTACGACTTCTGTCGGGGTTGGAAGAGCCGAGTTCCGGTGACCGGAGAATTCAGGTTTATGGATTGAAGAGTTCCCGCCATTTGGTATTGCAACGATGGAAACACCGAGGGGAAGCTAACTTAGAGGCTTAGAGCTCGTGTCGTGGTTTAAAACTGACCCAAGCCTCCCCATTTCTATTTCGACAACACATTAATAAGCTTATTCTTTCTAAAAAGAAAATAACATCGTGTGGCGCTATTAGCAACACATTTTCTTATTAATACACTCCTTCTACTAATTTTATATCAACCTAATTTTTAAATATATCACCCAATATTTCTCATTTTACCTCTCTCAATTAACTCATTATTTCTTTTTTAATACATCTATCTAATATCATCACACCCACTCCTATTTCTCAATATATCAACCTTAATTCAAACATTTCCCGCAACAATTTGTACACATCCGTTCTGCAAACTCCCCAAAAGCAACCCAACAATTTTGGAGAAGGAAGAAGGAAGGAGAAGAAAAGGAAGAAGAAGAAAAAGAGCAACTCTGATTTCGAGATGAGAAAGACCCTAAGTATGAAATGTATTTTATTTTTATGTTTAAATAGCAATTTCGTTTTAATTTTTGTGTTAAATTTCATTTTAGTTTCAATGTATATGGGATATATTAGGTTTCTTCTCATTTTTCGTTTCGGGACTGGTTTGAGAAACACCACAGTGGTGTTCGGCAAGGGCTTACCGAACATCCATGTGATGTTCTGCAACCCCAACTGTTCTGCAGGTGCTTCCCGAACACCACTGTGGTGTTCTGCAGGTGCTTCCCGAACACCACTAGTATGTTCTGCAAGTGCTTCCCGAACACCACTGTGTTGTTCCTCAAACCAGTCCCGAACAAATTCTGACCTAGACATACATAAATGCATGAAAAAAATCGAAGTGAAGTGAAAAATTTGTAGTATAATAAAGTTAACGTAGGAAAGAATTGAAGTGAGTAAAGGAGAGGAATGAAGTGAGGAGATTGTCCCTTGGCAATGACGTATAATCTCTGACAATGGCGTAGAATCGGTTTATACGCAATTGTTATAGCTTATTATGGAGGAGAGTGTATTAAATAATTGTTTGTGGGTGTATTTAGAGGTTTAGTCGGTGTCACAATATAATGATGAATGTATTTAATAAGAAAATAATATTTATGTCTAACAAAATAATAGTATTTTTATAATTTGTTTTAAAAAGTGTATTAATAAAAAAATATATACTAATAGCGCCACTCAATAACATTTCTAGATTTACAACTAATTTGACAACAACTCTATTTTAAAAATACATACGCACCCCACGTTACTTTGTATTTAAGACAAAATTATTACCAGGTCGTTGAAATAATTACTAGCATTTTTGAAAAGTAAACATCTAACAGTGACCTAAAAAGGCTAAAATAGATTAAGAAATTTAAATAGGATGATAGAAGTAAAAAAAAATAAATAAATACATTGGTTAAACACAGTAATCAAACCTAAATACAATAGTCATTTCGAATCTAAATATAATAGTCATTTACCTAAATAAAATGACGTTAATTCGTGATTTTTTTTATAATTTTTTTTATTTGAAGGTTAAGACCACAGAAATCAAACTCAGTTGGTATAATAAAATTTAATCTTGTCTTACAGAGATTTTTTTTTTCCATAAAAATTTATTTATTTATTAGAAATATATATTTTACTTTTTATTATAAAAAATGTTCTTTAGGGGGATGAATATTATTAATGTGTTGACGCTATTAATGTGTTGACGCAATTCAAACGAAAGACTTGAGGGATTGAGTGAGTGGACTCTATAGAACTCAATTTATGTTTGCAAAAACAAACAGAGTCAAAAAGTAAGTCAAGTTTCAACATAATTTATTAAAAAAAATACTCTATCCGTTCTCAAATAATTATCTTGGTATAATATGTAATTTTTATTAAAGCTCTTGTGTATGTAGTTATAATTAAAGTAGAAAAAAATAAAAGTAAAAGTAAATTGGTAAAAGTGGTTTCTTAAAAAAAAAAAATATTTAGAAAGAAGATATTTTTTTTGAAATGGACAGAAAAAAATAAAGGAAGAAATTATTTAGGAACGATGGAAATACTAAGTGCTAATATTCTATGTAATTTAAATAAATGTAATTCAATATTTAACTATAAAAAATGAGGTACCGTGATGTATGTTGTTTGCTACTGGCATTGTTGTGATTGACGAGACAAACAATAGGATTAGTATGTTATATAATACTTTTTTTCTTTTCAAAAAATAATTATATTTGACAAGTCAAATTTTTAAGATTGTAATTTTTGTTTGTAATTTGTATCTCCTTTTAATTGCACTATAAATATAATTTTATTTTAGAAATAAGTCTATTTTTTTGGGACATACCAAGAGAAAAAGATTATTTTTCAAGAAGGATGGAGTATTTAACTTAAATACTCCATTAATATGCCATAGATTTGTACCCTCTATGTCTCAAAGTAAAATTTTTTTATTAAATTAATACGAGTTTTAATAAATATTTTTGACTTATTATGTCTTTCCTTTAATATACTTATTTAGGATGTTCTAAAATAAAATAAAAAACACATATTTTAATATGAAGAAAGTAGTATCACATTTACCAGTGAGAGTGAGAAGAGAGAGAAAAACGCATGGTACAATTTCCGAGGTCAATATTAAATGTTATAAAGATGACTTTCTATTTTTGATAAGTCATTTTTAATGAAATTTTACCTTTTTAAGACTTATTAGGCTTTATATATATATATATATATATATATATATATATATATATATAGAGAGAGAGAGAGAGAGAGGAGAGAGGTAGTAGTACTCATGGCCGGGCAGGCCGGCCTTAGGGTGAAGTCAATGAAGCCCTTGCTTTAGGCCTTAAAAAAAAATTAGGCCTAAAATATATATATATATATATATATATACACTTATTTTAATTTTTTTAAAATGTTAAGAGTACCTCTTAGTTTTCCTCACACACTCATCAATAATTTAACAACTTATGAGTTGAATTTTTTTTGTTTTTATTAGACATGACTATTTGATATGATATATTATTTGCGGTAAACTCAATTAGTAAAAACATACAGTTAAAAGATATGTGTATCAATGTAATTATACAACAATTAAAAATGTTATAATTTTTGCTAAGAAATTGCTATAGAAATAAATATAGAACCTAAGTTCCGTAAAAAACGTACTATTTGTAAAAATGAATATTTTGATAAAATTATTGACAATGAAGTTGTAAGATCTTATGAAAAATCATTTTAAGTTGATTACTTCTTATACATAATAGATAAACAATCACTTTATTTTAATGCCTGATGCCCAATTGTTTGCATCCTAATGCCCAATTGTTTGCATATCGATGCACAATTCCTGCATCGCAATACACAACTTAATTTGAGAAAGTGGCACTACATCCCAATGTCCAAATTGTTGCATCCCGATGCCCAATTGTTGCATCCTGATGCCAACACCTCGCGATTTATTATGTCATATTTTTAGAGTAAAGGAATTTCAAATAAATTAAATTTGGCATTACCTCCTTAGTTATTAGTCTGGGATAGGCTCTCACTCGTAGAAATATCTCCCAAGAGGGCTTGATAGCACTCTCATTCTTCAACCACATGTACTGAGGACGTGAAATTGGACGGATTTAGATAATCCTATTTTGCATTCTGCTTTTATGGTTCTCATCAATCTCGTAAAAGTGAATTCATTAAGTACTCATTGAGGCGAGGTACAGAAGGTACGCTGAGGCGAGGTGCGGCAGCCTCAAATTTTCATTTTGTCCCCCTATGCACTAAGGCGCGCAGCGCACCGACTGGTTCGCTAAGGTGCGCTGCGATGGCTCTTCGCGATGCAGAAATAAATAATTTTGATGTCCAATTATTGCATTCTGATGCCAAAATTAATCTGAGAAAGTGGCACTGCATCCCGATGTTTGATGCCTGATGCGCACGTGTTTTGGTTTCATTAAGGGTATTGTTGTATTTTCGTTCCAAAAATGCATTTTTTTTGTTTTAAAAAAAGATGAGTGGACTGGGAGTGATTAGAAATGCCAAAAAAGGGACCGCCTGTAATTCACCTAAAAAAATTACTTTACAAAAGTCTTACTTTAGAGTTCGCTTTAGGCCTCCATAATTATTGGGCCCACCCTGGGAGTACTAGTAAAACTGAATATGCAGAATGTAACTTTAGCCTACTATTTCAACTAAAGGATTTCAAACACAAGCAAACTAAAACTCTTATCTAAATGTGTTCTAATGGAAGATTTCTAGTAGTAGAGAATCACGTAAAGTATATTTTTCCAATTAAATGACACATCATCTCTACCAAATTTTTTTGAAAAAACTTATCTTTACTACGTGTTTAGTATTTTTTTTACTAGATAGATGATTACATTGGAGAAACTATACTCCAAGCTACGTATTTAATATTTTTTTTACTAGATAGATGATTGCATTGGAAAAATTATACACCAAAGAAACGCTTATTTTGCCTACTTCATTTTTGAAATCTCATGGTCATGGCATTTGTGGTGGGATCCGTCATGCAATGGGACGATATGCCTTGGGCATGATGGATATATGGAATATCTCTCTATTAGAGCTTTGTAATTCTATGTTTCTTGAAACCTTGACATTTTTTTTCTTGTAAATTGTGTCATGGATTAGTAACAAAAGTTGTTTATCCATATTCTCATTGTCATCTATTTCTTTTGCGAAAAGGCGACAGACATTTTCTAGCATTTCAAAAGAGCTACAGAGTCCAATTGAATTGACGCACAATTTTATTTTTAGCCAGTTTGTACGCCGAGGGCTGCAGCATTGGGGGGGCGCCAGACATGAGCCAAGAATAGATGAATGCTCCCCCTACTTTTTCCCGCCGCCAACATTGGACAGAAAACCTTCTGAAAAGCCAGTAACAACTCAAATCAACAAATTCAGTCTATGCAAAGTGAAGAAGAGGAAACCCCCAGAAATTTGAACAGTTGGTAGTTAGTTGTAGTCTCCTGTGAAGACACCGAGATAAACTTCCCGCTCGACATATCCTAGTTTTAACTCCACCTTAAAGCAACAAAAAAATTCCCGCTCAACATTTCCAGTCCAATTAGGCCATAACGTATTCCACACCAAACAACCAAAAGAATACCCAAAATGAGTCATAAACTAGTTTTGATATCCTACAAGAATGATTGAGAAAGCACATAAATGCCACTAGAAATCATCGAGAGTACAAATTGCCTAGTGAATCACTATCACATTTCATTTTTTGCTCCATTTGTTTCAATGAAATAATATAAATATATATATATATATATATATATATATAGCAAAAAGCCTTATACACACAAAAAAGAGTCGGTACCGCTATTTGCACTTGCTTGACCTTATGAAATGTTTATCCAAGCTAAACATAAAGAAATAAGTAGGCTTATAAGCATAAATAGTAGCCACCAATGGTTGCCAATCGCCAAGAAAACCTGAGCACCGCTCTAGCGACCAAAGCCCGACCCAGAGAAGAACCAAATGAATAACTCTAGACCCAAGGTAAGGGAGCACTTTGGTACATAAAAATACTCCAATTCGGTTCAAAGGTACAAAAAAATTCACAAACATACCACGCCTACACAAACGCTTACAATCTTAACCGCCCAAAAAAACATCTGTACTTAGAGAGGAAAGTAAAAGATGACCGTGGATCCTAACCTTCATTCAAGTCAATGAGTACACAAAGTCAGGAAATGGACCAGAAGTAGTCAACTTGATGTATTTTATCAAAGCATATGATATAACCATGAAAATTTACTACTTTCAATGAACCTCGTGAGAAGTAAGCTACAGGCATGTGCGTTTATCTATTCCCCAACATAACTAGATCCCAATGCTTGAATGATATATGACGCAGAGTCGTCAACATAAAATTTCCTATCATACTACGGCATTCAGCGCACTTTTTATTCCAAAACGCCAAGTGGGTCATCCATTAAGAATAGACACCAAATCTGCCTGTCATTTGATCACGGGACCAATGCAAATCCCTGCTAAGGGCATCCAAACAATATTATTCCATCCTTGAAGCAATAGCAGAATGACTCCCCCCCAATCCAACCAAATCCCATCTTGATGAAATTTCCATGTGCTCTTTTGAGGGAAATTGAGTAGTTTCAGTTCGGTAACAGCTTGACGAACATAACTAAGATGGTGACAGTTGCGGAATTGGATCTTTAACCAGAAAATCAGGCATCAACAGCACCTCCAAGGGGAGAAAAACTGATACAATACGTGGGGCTTCGCTTCGACAACAACTCCCATGGGCTCATGGCGCTAATCAGACAGGAGTTGGCATCACGTGAGTGCAGCTCCTCATGCCAACCTGTCATTTAAGAGACTTAGTTCATCCCTACTAACAGCTTAAGCTTTCAGTTTAATTGCAACTTACAACTTCTCTATTACTTCAATTGCCAAAGATCCTCCCAGACTATGAGGCCAATGCAACTACCCTCCCAAATTCCTCCAGAGTTCGCCAGAAACCAAAAAAAACATACTATCATGAGTTAAATTCTTCCTACCATACCCAAAACCGTGATCTAAAGGTAGCTGATCAACCTTTGTGCAGCCGCAAGGCTGACAAGGTTAAATCAACATTCGAAATAGTCAAACACGTGCAAGGTTGCTAACAAATAATTGTGTGAATGTTTCACATGGAGCCTTCCACAACACCTTAAAGTGCCATGGATTTACTAGTTGTAAAATTTAAGTAAAATAAATCGAGAAATAAAGAGCACAAAGTTTCGAATGTCACCTCTGACAAAATTTGATCTTCGTCTACAACAACAAATCAGAAGTGTGGGATGCGTGTTTCGTAGTGTAGAAATATATACACAAATGCTCTCTATCTCTTCCTATATTATGAAAATATGACAACTTAAACAGGTATACTATTCATGAAGTAAACAACTATATAGTTGTAGATGTTACAACTCCTAATTAGAAGTTCTTTTGATTCCATCCCTCTCCCTCTCCCTCTCGCTCTACAACTCAGGCACCTAGCTCTCATCCAAGAATGGCCTTTAAGAAAAATATCCAGGAAGGAAGTAAGCCAATCCTTACTCTGAGTTCTCCCGGTTTACACAAACTATCTGCAAGATTTATCACAAAAAGACAGTACTCCATAACTCTCAACTGCTAAGGTAAGCTAGAATCCACAAATACGAAACATCAGACACTTGATACCATTTCAACTCTCACAAATACTAACAAGAAAATAAGAAAACACAACATTATCAACCCAATACAACTAAACTGTTTCTACAGTATTGAAGGTAGAGTAAACATATCCTTTTCCAGCCATACAGCAATGTCCAGTACCATACACTATCTATTAACAAATTGATAAATTTCTACCTCTCTCCACATTGCAGTTCTACCTCAATCACTACCATTGATCTTAATAGCATCTCTCTTCAAAACTATTTTTTCTCTATCGAGTTCCATCACATTTCCAGAACCTTCTCAGGACATTCCTGATCTCATAGTAATATAACACAATAGTGCAATCTCCCAATAGTTGCATCTTTGAGGAATCCACCTAAAATATCTAAATGTTAAATCTATTTACCTCTTCTATTTCTTTTCTGATAAAAAATAAAATAATATTAAGAAGGAAGAATGAATACAAGCAAGATGGATGAGGAATTCATCAAAAGAGAGGAAGAGGAACAGAAACTACAAAATCCAAATCATAAAAAGGCCATAACATGTGCATCCTGCTTCTTAAGCATGCATTGGTTAGCGATCGATCAAAGATTCATAGCAACAGCAACATCTAACATCAACTTTCAAGTGATTCTTATTCCAAATATATTGCCTTCCTCATTCATAGAGCAACAAATATCCAACATGTTTTCCTAGATGGCAAGAGAAATCTCCTCTCAAGTATGCTCCTCACTTACAGATATTCCCTTAAACTAACTCATCCATACATCCAAAAATGAATCATCTAAATCGTACTTGAGTTTCATGGACACAGACTACAATAATCATGTGTTCTCATTTACCAACTAAATCAGTAACAATCTCTAGTATAATAAAAAGGAACTTCGAGAACATTCCAAGTCTTAAGAGAGTGGTCCATTCTAGCTGGCGATCAGCTCCTAAAAGAAGAGCAAGTAGTAACTGAAAACTTGGTACACAGAGTACCAATTAATCCTTGAACTCAGTTTCTACTAAGAGGCATTCACGAAAAGAAGAGTATTTTAGGCTCCAATGCACAGTGATTAAGGGTCCCCAATCACCATTCATAATACCCAACTCCTAGATCCAACAAATGAGGAGGTTTTATACCATTAATTTCTGTGGCAACTTCCAATTGAGTAGGGGAGAGACTTCCGAAACACACATGGAAGAGTGATATGACAGATGATGACAACTTTCCCTCTGTCAATAACCAACTAAAGTTTTATAGGTCTGATCATTACATATAGTATTACAGTAAGTGAGAAAAATGAGAAATGGGCGGGTCATAGAAATCCATACTTATGGCCCAGGAAAATATAAAAAAGGTAACTCTTCAGAAATGAGAAATTACATAACAAATCGTATTAGCATTAAAGAGGATCTTTTAGCTAAAAATCCCCGAAGAGTGAAATAAAAACAGCTCAGGAATTTATGCTGCGTATAACTTCTCATTTTCCAGCTACATTTAAGCATAATTTCAATAGAAGAGTAAATCTAAATTTGTACTGTGCCAGCTTCCCCTGTCCCACCCCAAACAGAGCCATCCTTTTTTCTTTTTTGTCCCTCCTGGAGTGTGTCTGTGTGTAGGAAGGGGGGAGGGGGAAGGTTAGACAAACATAAAATTCTTGCAATCATCATATAACAAGAAACCTGAACTTGCACCATTCACTAAGCAAAACTCTAAGGTCTAACAATAATTTCATTCATAATGAAAACTTGAAGTTAACAATAGATAGTTCAGTGAACCAATTCCCCATCTCGCAACAAAAGTAGAGCTCCAAATACGGAACAAGCATTTATAAGGAACCCAAATAATATCCAAAAAAAAAAAATTTAATAGCCAAGAGAAACCAACCAGTTCAAAATATCACTAATAGTGAAAACAACATATAAATCAAGAAACAAGCATACGCAATAAGCCCACGATGCTCATCCCCGCAAGAAGCCAGCTCCACCAATAACCTTGTGCAAACCCGTGTAGACCATATCACGAAAACCCCCATCATCACAATTATAGCCGCCCCACCTTGAGGAACAAACAGCGAAATCGCTGACAAAATCACAATTGGCAACATACAGTACCCAATCAAGCTCAAGCACCGGTACAAATCCAAATTCCCATTCCGCCCCGCGAGCATATTAAACACAACGTAGAGAAACAATGATGCCACAGTAACCCACCCCAATATAATCCCAAAATGTAGTTTCCCAGCAAGTAACTGAAACAACCCGAAAGCCATCAAGAAGAGAAACGGGCCGGATAGGTCCGCATCTTCGTGGAGATCCGGTTTAACTCTAAACGGGTTTAGAATTGAAATCGTTTTGTTCCAGATTTGTTTGGTGTTAATACCTAGTTCTTCAAGGAGTGGCGGTTCGTCCTCGAAACCCGTGCCGCTGCCGATGCCGATGTTATTGTTGAACTGAGGGGTGGAGAATGAAGTGGAGGCCGCGGCGGAACCGATGTCGAATGACATGAAGGGGATACTAGGGTTGTTGGAACGAGGGGGCTGAAACGGCGCTGTCGGGAGCCGGCGTTGTTGAGGGCCGGTGCCGGGGTTTCCACCGGAGGGGAAGATTACAGGCGGGACGTTTGCCATGGTGAAAGATCTGGTAATGATGGATCAATTTGGTAGGGGGTTTTGAGTATTGGGGTTTAAACTCTGGAATTTGGGAAATTTGTTGATAGATTTGGGGAAATTTTAGGTTGATTTCAGGGTTCAAATTGAGTGGGAACGATGAGATCTAGAGATGGGTAAAGGGTTAAAAATGGCTTAATGACTAAGAAAGTTGGGTTTTGAACGCATAAGATGAGAGTCTGGAGAGGATCGAATCAGACAGAGATGTGGCAAACTTCTTTTTTTATCAATCGTGCTTAGTCTCAACGTGACTTCAGTCGTCAACCTCTAAATTTTTGTAACGAGCAGAGTTATCTTCATACACCCCCTTATACTAATTTTACACCCATATAAATATTTAATATACCATCTTAACATTTTTAATTTTACCCCTCTCAATTAAATCACTCTTTCTTTCTCAATACACACACTCAATATCATCACACTCACCACCATTTCTATATACACCAACATAAACAAAATTCATTTCACAACAAAGAGCAAAACCGCACTCTCTCCCTCCTCCCCCCACCCTATTTCAAACGCAGCTTCCACACCAACATACTCCCTCTTTCCTTCCATTTTGTTTCTTTAAATAGCATTTTCGTTTCAATTTTTGTGTTAAATATCATGTTATTTTCGTTTCAATTCGCTATATTATGTTTGGCACTGATCGAAGAAACACCACAGTGGTGTTCGGGACTGGTTGAAAGAACATCATAGCGGTGTTCGGTAACCCCTGATGGAACACCGCAGTGGTGTTCGGTAACCCCTGATGGAACACCACATGTATGTTGAGCTGGTGATGACCGAACACCACTGTGGTGTTCCATTAACCAACAAATCCCGACCCAGGCATGTACGTAAATGCATGAAAAAATTAAATTTTAAACTTCACTTTTTTAGTCTCTATGTCTGATTTTTGTTACAAGCTCCACTTCTTTAGTCTACATACCTGATTTTTGTTACAATATGGATGTTGAAACTTGCGGGTTTGGTTTTGGGGGCTTGGTTTTGGGAGTTTGGTAAAAGTTAGAGAAGTTGGAAGTTTGGAATAAGGAATGAGTTTATGAAGTATTATGGAGGAGGGTGTATTGAAAAATTGTTTGGTGGTGTTTATAGAGGTTTAGGAGGTGTCATAACTCATAATCCACTGATGGGTGTATTTAGTAAAGAAAGGGTATTTATGTTTTTTTAAACAATGGCATTTTTATAATTATTTTTTGGGGGGGTGTTTAAGAGCAGGATCAATGGTTTGATTCAATCAAACCAAAAATCAAACACAACTCATTAAAAACCAAAAAAGTAATTCATTTAATACTCATTTGATTCAAAACTAAAAAACTTACTCCAATGGTGGCACAAACTACCACCACCATTTTAATCTCCAACAACTTTACATACCACATCATCTTTATCACCATTAATAATGGTAATAATAAACCAATAACAATAATGACAATTATATTTAATAATATGTAATATTAATAATTAAAATATTTAAGTAGTAAATAATAATATTAGTAATACATTTAGCTAAATAAACAACTTAAAATGAATTAATTAAAAATATGAAATTTGGAGAGAGAGAAAAGAGATAAATTATCCAAAATATCAATAATTTGCAAAAAATTCGTTTGGTGTTCAAATGATGTAAACCAAGTCTCTATTTATAGATAAAAATGTTTACTATTTTTTTATTTTTATTTTAAAGAAAAAAATATTTTTTGAATACCAAAACTGCCCTCAACCAGAGATAATTAAAAAAACTGCCCAACCGCTAAGGCGCTGACACGTGTAAAGCGCTATCAGCCCCTTTGTGCGCCACATATTTTTTTTTTATTTTGCCCCTCAAAACGATGTCGTTTTGAGAGTTTAAAGGCTTAAACACAGTCGTTTTGTCTATTCTCTTTTGTTCGGTTTGTTTATTTTATTTTTTATTGGGTTTAATCTATTGAGTTTTTTTCTCTCAAGGCTTTTGATGATTTATTTTTGATCCTCCATTGTACCTGAAGATTTATCACGATTTAACGGATGAACTTCCGTTGTTCCTGCTCTAATAGAAAGTGGGAGTGTTAATAGAGCTCCCCTTTTGTAATTTTTGTTACATATTGTCAATATAATATTTTTTTTTCCAAAGACATAAATTATAATATTTGTCAAAAATAATTACTAATGTTTGTCAAAAAGATATATGGTCGAGCAAAGACATAAATTATAATGTTTATCAAAAAAAAAAAAAAAATTAGTCGGTATTGTAATGTTTATCAAAAATTATATGGTCCATCAAAGATTGAAGATGGAAAAGTTGACTATTACAACACATGACTTCGTCGGTAAAGTCTATTTTAAAGATAACAGTATAATTTCTCCAATTATAATCTAGAGTTTATGCACCATTTAATTTGTTTCCCAAATCGCAATCCTTAAGACAATATTGCAAAAATTACTCTCGAATTAAGGTTTGAAATCTATTTTTACACCTAGGTTGTCATTATTCACATAAATTTGAATGTTGGAACGATGAAGTGAATGGGGTGTTTAAAATAGGACTTCTTTAAATTCGAGTTCAAGGTGTTGTCACTGCGAGGTTAGAGAGGTTAGAGCATTCATGTGGGTCTCCTAAAAGCCCAAAAAACCTATAACAAGATTTGTAAGCTATCCTAATTTGCTCTCAATCCAAACTCAAAATTAACCTATCCATCTTCAATCCTTGATACGCGTTACAATTTTTAATGGGTATTACAATTCCACTCTTTTTTTTATAGGCATTACAATCTATATCTTTGGTTGAAGTTGTGTCACATTAACATTGGTAAAGTGCAAATATATATATATATATATATATATATATATATATATATAGAGAGAGAGAGAGAGAGAGAGTTGCATTTACACCCATAAATTTACTTAGTATACCATATTACTAAAGATGAAGCTGCTAATAAAGAGGAAATAATTGGGAGTATAAGTCCTCACCTGAATTTCAAATGGACATGCTTCTCAAGATCCTTCCTCAATGGTTGAATGGCATTGAGCTTCTCTCTGGGGGGGGGGGGATGGCGACGAAAAGACACAAGATTGTCCTGTATATTGACGAAGAGTTAGAGATTTTCGTGAGGATGATCTCGAGAATAATCGAGAAGAATGGGTTCCTCTATTAGCTCTTGAGAACAATGCGAAAGCTTTGATCAAGCAGGTTGAGAAAGCTGAAAAAGCAAAAGGCAACACAAAACTGTTAAATCAACCGAGAACGTGGACTTGACGATCAAGCTCTAGTTCGCCGAGCTGCCAATCCCCGAACTACACAAGATGGCTAAAATTGTGATTGCCCGAACAAGAGGTTTGGTTGGGTCCTCCCAGGAGAAGAAACAGCTCGGCCCCTGAAGTTAGGGGTGAAGGTGGTTCGGTTTGATTCGGTTTGAGCCAAAACCGCAAACCGAACCACCCCCTAACGGTTCCACATATTTCAAACCGAACCGAACCGCCACAAATTTCAAACCGAACCGATCGGTTTGGTTCGGTTCCGCGGTTTAATTATTTAAATATTTTAAAAAAGAAAAACTTTTAAATATCAAAAAAATACTTTTAACATAAACTAAATAATTAAAAGTTAAAAAATTAACTTTAAAACTACAATAATTCAATCAAAATGTAGGCAAACAACAATAATTTTCTTATTAAATTCAATTACTAATTGCTAATAACTAAATAATATATATATAAAAATAAAAAAAATAAAAATGAAATGGTGGTGGTTCGATTCGATTCGGTTTGGTTCGGTTTGGCACCAAAAACCGCAAACCGAACCGAACAGCTCAGTTTATAAAATTTTCAAACCTAAACCGAACCGTCCTAACCCAAAACCGAATCGAACTGGCCGATTCGGTTCGATTTGATTCGATTTGGCGGTTCGGACTTACACCCCTACCTGAAGTGAACTATTTTTGTTTAAATGAGGGTTGTATCGAGCTAGATTTAGTCATGCACACCAATTGAAACAATGTTTATTTTCAAACGATTGTCTTTTGCTCAAGTACTTATATAGTTTGCTATCTTTAATCATTTTGCTCATTGAAACAATGTTTATTTTCAAACTATTGTCTTTTGCTCAAGTACTTATATAGTTTGCTATCTTTAATCATTTTGCTCATACTTATGGTTGTTTTTATTTTTTGATATGTATATCGAGCAATATGTCTTCATTTTGGAACACTTTATTAATATTGCGTATGACCTTGATTCGAAAAGGTTCATTTATGCTCGATTAACGAGTTTGTGTGACCTTTACTCGAAAGGCTCTTTTATTCTCGATTAATGAGCTTTGTCCGACCTTCTTTCTCGAATGCTCTTTTATGTTAGCCTTGACCAACTTTATCTAACCCTTATGTGCAAAGATTCCACCTTTAAAATTTCGAATGTATCTCAAACTTCTATAATTATCAACAACTTAATTTATACTATTTAGTAACTTAAAATTTTGCTTCTCCGACTAGAGTATTAGACTTGTGACCTAAAAATCACGGAGAACATTAGAACCATAACAGGTTTGACACCTAACCATTTGTTTCCACCAATTGATCCATCACCTCTTAGAGCAATAAATGGCACCTCATAAGTAAAATAGATCTAACGGTTAATATTCAACGTCAAAATTTTTTCCTACTATTTTTTTTCTATCAAAAATTTGGATCAAAACGTACGCATGTTGTTGATAATAGATATATAACTTTGTACACGACATACACATAAATTGTTTGGAATGTTGATATCTAGTTTGGAAAAATTGGTCCAACATAACTTGTCCAATAACTTGCCAGGTGCCGGTCATAGAAGTAACTAGGGGAGGTGTATGGAATTGTTGACCCAAATCATAGGGGAATGTAGATATCCTATTTGCAAAAACTAAGTCAAACACTGGGTCTATTTTGCTACACCAATTCAATGACATGGAAATAAAATTTTAATTATGTTTTTTGGATGCTAAGTAAAAGAACAAAATTAGAATTGAATTATAATTCTCACATGACCAATTCTATAAAACTAATTTTATAGTGGAAGTAGATAATTGCAATATCAATTCCAAAATTTTAACGCACGGCGAGTTAG
Source organism: Platycodon grandiflorus (assembly GCA_016624345.1). NCBI lineage: Eukaryota > Viridiplantae > Streptophyta > Magnoliopsida > Asterales > Campanulaceae > Platycodon > Platycodon grandiflorus. The sequence goes on from CM028368.1 coordinate 8,748,870, forward strand.
AAACTCGCTTCGTCTTCATCCCACACCAGTCGCATGGCTTCTCAGAGTGCTTCCCATCTTCATACCTGCTTGTCATGGAGTAGAGCTCCTCTGATCTCTCTCCCCCCTCATAAACTAATTGTGATTACTGATCTCTCTCCCTCTTCTCTCTCGAGCTCACAAATTAAATGTGAATATGTGATTAGGGACGAACTGCGATTAGGTTTTCTCGTGAAATCTCTCGATCTCTTAATTTGACTTCTATTAAGGTATGATTTCTCCATTAGTTTAATATGATTATTAGAGTCATATTTGTGATTTTAAATGTTTATTTCAATTAGAAATTGAGTTTGTTTGATTATAAATATCTCTTAGATAGATAAACTGATTGTAGATGCTATTTGATTTTTGTTCCGCACTTGAATAATTATTTGGCGATGTTTATCTTCATTATAGGAATGGAATGATTATGCTCACAGAAGCATTGGTTTATTTCTTGAGCTCAAATTTTAATTAAAAAAATATTTTTGCTTTTAATTATTGCTCTTGTCCTTCCTTTTCGCGTAGATAAGACTATGTGATTCAAAAAATATTCAGTTGGTTGATATATTTCTTCTCCCGTTTCTTTTCCTCTACTCCTATCAAAGAAATCTATCTACCTTTTATTGATAAGGTTGTTGTGAGGACAATGATGTTGTGGTTTTATCGGTGAAACCTCAAGTTGTTATTTCCTCTCTAATGCTTTGTACTTAATTTTTACTTGCAGTTATAGTGCTTAATCATGTTTACATATTGCTGGCGTTAGTATGGATCTGTGAGATGTTTGTTTCTTTTGGCATTCTTTTCTTTTGATCAGCTCATGTATCTCTCTCTCTTCCATTGCCCTTTTGTTTCTTCCCATACCTATACCACAAGCAAATCTTAAACAATAAATAAAAGCACATGATTTTCCTTTCATAAATTTATAAATTGCTAATGGATCCGGGATAGATGATGCTTGCATCAATTAATTTGATTGAACAAATTTAACCAACATTTTGGTTATGTGGTATCATTAGGTTTCAGCAGTTCGATGTTCTTAATGTCTACTTTCTGAAGGAACTATGGGACTTTTATACATGTTTAATCCCAAAAGAGAAGACAATTGTTAATTATTATTTTTCTATTTGTTTGGTCGAATAGTCTAAGGTTTCAGCAATTCGACATTCTTGAGGTCTACTTTGTGAAGGAACTATGGGATGTCTATACATGTTCAATTCCAAAGTGTTTACTACTATTTTTATATATGTCTTCCAAGCTCAAGCAGGATTGATAGCATAAATGTTGGTAACTTTGTGAGAGATTAGTTGAATGTGACAGTTGGTCCAATCATAGTGTATGCAAGCCTATGAATTTTATTTTCTACATTATTTTTCCAACGCAATAATCTTTTACCAAATGCTCCCTCCGTTTCAGAAAAATAGTTTTTTTTTTTTTCAGGGAAACAGGGGCGGCACCCTGCTAAATTTTATTAAATAAAATATAAAAGTACAAACTTGAGGGGGACAACCAACCTGGCCCTTATAAATGGGAGGACAAAGGAGCCTGACCTCGAAAGAGAAATACAAATCAAAAAGACAGAAAAAACTATCTAAGAAATTCGAATTTGAGCAACACCTCTAGCATCCATCCGAATAGCACCTTTAGCAGAAATTGGGAGTTGATTAAGCGTGGTATAGACGGAATCCAATTTAGAGTCCATAGCAATATTCGCAAGGCTATCAGCAACAGAGTTTGCTTCGCGGAAGCAATGACGAAAAAAATAATTCCCAAGCCTTTGCATAGAAATAATAGCACTAATATAATAAAAGGCATTCCAAGGAGGAGAATGACATTTAGATACGCCTCCGAAGAAAAATAGTTCACTCTACTATTTTAGGATGTTTCACTTAAAGAGTCCACTTTCAAAAAAATTATGCTTATAATTTTTATAATCTTTCATCTTTACCCCCCATTTGTCTTGTAATTATTTTGGTTGCGCTTAAATATTTTTGTAATTATGACCAAATCAAATGATACTAATATATTCCTTAATAATTAGACTTTTCAAACATAGACTTTTTGGCTGGAACGGAGAGAGTAACACAATAAGGTTCATTGGAAGCAAGAAACTTCTTTCAACAGGCTTGAAATTTCCATACTTTGTATAAATCAGTCAACTGTAAATGTTGGGCCGAGCCATTCATATATTCAAGAGTAATGTTATGGGTACCTAAAGAGTACCAAAGGTTTTGCACCAAATAATATGTCGGTTGGTGTGGCAGCAGATGTGGTACAAAAAACAAAATTAAAATTTATAATTAATGCATCACATCAGCTGACACATCATTTGGTGCAGCAAATTTGGTACTCTTTAGGTACTCATAGCATTACTCTATATTCAATCCTATGGGTTTTTGTTTCTCAATTTTTCGTTGTTAGTAGTAAGAATTTTACAACGGAAGAATAAGCTTCAATGAAATTCGAGAGATCCAAAGGTTTAATATATAATTTGGTCCCTGAACTTTACACCTTTTTTTGATTCGGTTATAAGATTTTGACATTTCCTATTGTGGTTCCTGAACTGCCATTTAAGCCTTACAGTTCGTCCCTGGAGTGACGGTCGTCACTTTACAGGTTAATAAATGTCCAAAATGCCCTTACTAAATGCTGAATAGGATTCAATGTGATAAAAAAAAAAAGCTTATTTGGAATTAAATTTTTTTTTTTTTGCTTAACTAACTCTCAGCCTGTTGACCATATCTTTCTCTCTCCTCTTTCTCTCTCTCTCTCTCTCTCTCTCTCTCTCTCTCTCTCTCCTCTCTCCCTCTTGTTCTGGGTTCTGTGCCGAATTAGAGAATTAGCGAAACATCTTTCCCCTTCAAGTCATCGGACCAGATTTTTCATCAAATTGATGTAGCTAATAAGGAGTAAGGAGTACGGCCCTGAGGTATAATCCAAACACCAGAAAAAAAAATTAAATTTTCCTTTCACCCGCCTTAATTTAGTCTCGACTCTGACCAACTCCCAGAAAGTTTGAGGAAGGATTCCTCTCATGACTATGGGATATGCGGTTGATCTCCAACCTTGAAATCTTCGGCTCATTCGCTGAGAAGATCTCACAAGAAGCTACAATTTGAAAATCAACCCAGCGGAACTGAATCAAACTTTACTTGTTCTTCATTTTGTTCTGCAACCTCACTCAGCCCTCTCCTCAAACTTCCTTGCAAGTCAAGCCGAAAGAAATGTTTAAGAAAAACAAAGCCAATGTCATCAAACACCTTATGCGCATACCCAACCTTTGCAAAATTGAGGTATATATCAACAATAGCAAACCCAACAAACAAATATAACGAAAACCCATTAACAATTGCATGCCCATAAAACAAAATTCCAAAATCTTCGTTTTTTTTTTCTCTCCTCTGTCTCTCTTCTGGGTTGGAGAGATTGATGAGGGGGACGAGACTTCAGATGATGAAGGGGATGAGTTGTGATGATGGTCGGCTGTGGCTGTGGCTCAATAAAGGCTTTCACCGGAGAAGCTAACATAGATCCCCTTTTCATAAATTCTCCTCCTCCCTTCACTATCAATAACATTATCATCATCATCCCCTCCAACAACCAATTTAATCTGTCTCCTACCTTTCCCACCTCCTTCCCCATCCTGCAACGCCACCAACCACCTAAACACCGCCCCACACGAACTCTGCCCTGGATTCCTTTCACTAGATCTCACTACCCCTGCCGCAGCTGCCACCCTTTCTTCTTTTTCCCTCTCACTAGTTGAAAAACATGATGACTTGCACGTGAACAAGCAACTAAACTCTGACCCCAATGTCCTCAAAGCTTCCCATATCGTCAATGGCAAATGAACCTATCTCTGGTTCCTCTATGGCATTGATTCTTGACTAATCACATTTGGTTGATGATAACTTGACCCAAGATTTTGATTTAGACTTTGACTTTGGCTGAACCTATCACGAGCTTGTTCTAATTTCCTGAAACTGACCTCGCTGGTGCTATGTCGTCTGGACAAAGTTCGTAACTTTTTACCCTGTTGTTTTTTCTTGCTCTTGACCCGAACCTGACCAAGAACTTGATCTTTTTATTACACTTACTCCAGCTAGAAATTCCCAAATTTCTGACAACCCATTTCAAATCATTTGATTCTGGAACAATCCCATTCTCAAATTAACTCAAAATGGAACGAATTTGCTGCACAACTCGTTTGTCTTCAGGCCTAGCATCGAGATTTGCAGTCTCCGATTCAATTCCAACAACACGCAGACCGCCGACGCATCTTTATTTCTCTGATCTAGAGAAGAGGGAGAGAGAAACAAGAAAAGAGAGAGATAGAGATAGAGGAAATGGTTTTAATTGAGAGAGAGAAACCAGAAAAGAGAGAAAGAAAGAGAGAGAAATCAGAAGAAAAAAAAATTAATTCCAAGTAATGACGTTTTGTCCATCGTGGAATCAAAGTCAGCAGCTAGTAAGGGTATTTTGGGCATTATAGACATTTATTAATGTCAAAAGTGACGGCCGTCACTTGAGAGACGAACCGTAAGACTTAAAGTGCGGTTCAGGGACCAAAATAGGAAATGTTAAAGTTCTAGAACCGAATCAGGAAAAGGTCTAAAGTTCAGGGACCAAATTATATATTAAACCAAATCCAAATAGAAACTTCCTTCTTCATTTTCATGCATTTTGAGATTTGCATTTTAATGGTTAAACTGTACAACTTACAAAAGTTGATTGTTGGAGAGGCACAATTCTTTTTTTTAGCTTATTATATGAAATGTGATAAAATTTTATTTTATGAATCTCAAGTATTTCTTGATTGGAGATTTGAAGTTAAGCATTTTGCTTTTGATTTCCTTTTACACCCTACTATAATTAGTTTATTTCGTGCATTGCAATTAAAGATGTGGTATTGCACTTGAGGCCACTACTTTTAGAAGAGCAGTTTTTGTAGTCTTAGTTGTTGAAGGTGTCAAATTGAAAGATCTACAGGTTTGTGCACCAGATTCCATTTTCTTCCAGTTGTAAGTAACATTAATGGATAGATGTTTGTGTTCCAGATCCCATTTTATGCATGTCATTATTTATCTAGTACAATTATTTTGGTACTTTAACCTAGTATAAACAATTGTATACAACTTTCGGAGGAATGTATTTATCAATTTTCGAAGGAATGTATTTGCACCATTGAAACTTTCACATATTTTGTTAACCACTTAACAATTAACCTATTTTCAGTTTTTTTATTGTTCTTGTTCTCGTTTAGGTTCATCGCGATGCTCCCCCTTATAGGTCAAGAATTGTTATTGACAATTGGAAAGACATTTGCCAATTGTTCGCCCAAAACCGTGCTAATGGTGATAGTGCTCAAATAGCAGCAAAAGCAGAATTAGAAATGAAAGGGAACCAATAGTCTTTTTGACTTAGAGGAGACCATTTGGACCACTGAGGGAGATGGGAGAGGCTTAAAAGATGATGCTATGCATCCACTCGGAGGGAAAATAGACAAGGCAAGTCCAATGCCTCGTCTTCTTCTATTTTTCGTCCCATAAAGCGGAAGCATAATGGTTCCCAAGCATTACACGATGTGCTCTCGTATGACGGATTCTTTTGACCACTTTATGAACTCTAAAGCTCTTAAAGCTACAACACAAATGGTACTTGAAGAGTTGTCTAAAGTGGAAGACTGATTAAACGATGCTTTTGAAAGCAGTTGATGCATTCATGAATGATCAAATGAAATTTGAAACCTCGGCAGGATTCTAAATCAGCTGAAGACACAATATGTTTTGATGCAACTTGGTCTTATGTAGTGGTGTTAGATAGTTCTTTAGAATTATGTGTTGCTTTATTTTCATGGTTGTTTAAACTTGTCAATTGTAGCAACTTTAGTTGTTGTAAGAATGGTTTAGTATTAAATTGTGTTTATTTTTTTATTTTTAATTGTAGTTGAAACTTGTATGGTTGTGATTAATTTTCTTATTATTTGAAACATAGACAAGAGGAAAAGTATATTAAAGTGGCAAATCCATTTCCATGAAACTGAGTATCCAAACAATAGAATTAAAATTATAAATCAATTCTAATGGAATTTCATAGATTAGCCAAACAATAGAATTGAAGCTTTATACAATTCGAATATGTTGAAATCCAATTCTTTAAATTATGATTCTAAATTCAATTCCAATTATGTGTATCAAAACGTACCCTAACTTGTCTAACAACTTAATAGGTGAGAGCATGTACAATGGTGGTAGCTTAAAAAAAACTTACCCACCTTTTTTACAAAAAAATTATTACAAAAATACCCTTAAGCTACCCATAAGCTACTCAAACAAAAAATCTCTTCCAATGGTGGCACAAACTCTAATAACTTTACATACCCTACCATCTTTATCTCTATTCAATTAATATCTTATTTATATTAATCTTGTTATTTGTTTATGCAATTTTAATTTGATATTTGTTAAAATAATATTTCAAAATAATATTAATTTTTATAAATAATAATTTTGAAATCAAATACTTATACTAAATAATTTATGTTTATTGAACGTTAATTAGTTATTTAACTACTATTTTATAATTTAATTAATTAATTTAAAACACAAATAGTAAATACAAATACATCGATTAACAAGGAAAAATTTGAGAACAATACAACAAGCATAAATGAAAATTATGGAAAATACAACAACAATAAAAGCTAGAATTATTTGTAACCAATTTACTGATTACCAAAAAGTCTCCAAATATTTTTAATCAAATCATGGATCAGGTGGCGATGTGTTTCCCTATCTCGAACAACACACCTTCTTTAAAAATACGTCTCATGCTCTGGAATATGCTCGTTAAAATATTGTCATACAAAGCTACCATCTATAATGTCAGTCTCATCATAGTCACATCTATAATATCATAGTCAGAAACATTTGGCACACGGTCATAAGTATCTCGTTCATCTTCGACGATCATATTATGTAATATGATACAAGTCATCATAATTTTTTCCAAAATAGGTACCTCTCACATAAGTGATGGGTCTCGTATAATTGCAAATCGTGCCTGCAACACCCCAATGCACGCTCAACTTCCTTTTTTGCTGCCTCTTGATGTTGAGCAAAGAGCTTATGTTTATCACTTTGCGGCGATTGAATGGAATGGATGAATGTAGGCCATGGAGGATATATACTATCGGTTAAATAGTAACCCAAGTTATACTGGTTACCGTTAACCGTAAAGGATACAGCCGAAGCTACGCCATTATAAATATCGTTAAATACTGGAGATCGATCAAGGACATTTATGTCATTACAAGTACCTGGAATACCAAATAATACATGCCATATCCACAAGTCATAGGAAGTGACTGCTTCGAGAACAATCGTCGCCTTTCCATTGCCTCGGGTGTGCTCGCCTTGTCAAGCTAGAGACAGGGCAGTTCTTCCATTCCCAATGCATGCAATCTATACTACCTAACATACTAGGAAAACCGCGTGTCTTTCCAACATGAAGCAAGCGTTGGAGGTCCTCATTTGTTGGCCTTCTTAAGTACTGGTCTCCAAAAATACATTCGGTAAATTTCTTCACGTATTCAAGTGTTGTTGTTGTTCTTCGGCTAATTTGTTTTTCTTCCGGCTCAAAATCTCTCATTGTTTAAACAATCGATTCTTCCTATCCTCCTCAAGCCTCAATTATGCAAAGCTCAAAATATCGATCAATCTTGTCATTAAGCTCAGGCTCGATACGTTTTGTTTCACCTAACTCTTCAAATTGGGCCTCTTTAACCACATATTTTCCTTTATTCTTTGTAGCTTTCCTGCCGGGAGGTCTTGTTGGATATACACTTGATGGTGGTTTGGCATTGGATGAAGAGTTCGAAAAATGACCGATTTCATTTATCCGGTTTCTCTTTAAGCTACTACTTTCTGAATTTTGATTTGTTTTAACATGTTGAGCCCACCACTTGGGTATTTTTCGAAGGACGCCCTAATCTTCCATTAACGTGAAACGTTTTCCCTCATCAGCTTGATAGATACTATGCGCCTTGTTAACAATATCATCATTATTCCACCCACTTTCCTTGGTAGCTAATGCATGGTTGAAGGTTCCAAAGAATTTTGCAGCTGCCTTGGACACTTTTCCAAAATGATTCTTACATTGACATACATTTATTTTATTACCTTCACCTTTATAGACATTGTAACAATCTTTCACTTTCTTCCAAAATTGTTGCGATGTTTGGTTTGTACCATCGTAAACGTCCACTGTAACATTCTCCCATGATTTATACAGAATGGTGGTCTCGTGTGTGGACCACCTTATTCTTGTTGTTGATTTTTTCACTTTGAGGAGTTGATTCATCAACCAAGTTATCCTCATCTGCCACTTCATCATTGTTTGGTTCTGGTTGTGTTGAAAAAGGAGGCAAATTTGAAGGTGTGGGACTATCTGCAACATATTCACATAAAGAACTTCCCATCACCCCGTAGGAAAATACCCTTGGTTAAACTGAAGGAGTATTCCACTGAAAGGTTTGTTGCAGCATATTAGGAAATGAGGTTTAAGGAAATGTAGGAAAATTATCGATTTGTTAAGGGTTTTGAAAATTCATCATTCCTCCAACATTTGAAATTTCTTGGAATTGTTGCAGTAAAAGATGATTTTGTAAATCAGAAATATTATGATAAATTGTTGCTTGGTTTTGTGAAGTTTTTTGAGGAATTTGACGACCAGAAGGTTGGTTTGGCGTAGACGAGCGTGAACCATCTTGATTTTGAGAGTTCTTGTTTTTACGAGAGAAAATACGTGAAGCCATTGATGAGGTAATTAACTTCTAAATTAGTACAAAAATAGCAATACTAATAATAATAATATTAATCTCTTGATTGATTACTAATAATAATAATATTAATAACAACAATAATAGCAACAATAATACTACTAATAACAATACTAATACTAATACTAATAATAATAATAAGAACAATAATAATGACAATAATATTAATATCTAATTATAATATCATGCATTAATTATTAATATTGGTAATAGATTAATATTAGTAAACAATAATATTAGTAATAAATTAAGTTATTAAATAACTTTTTTTTGATTAAAAATCATATTTGAAGAGAGAGAAGAGAGGAAAAATGGCAAGAAACTTGAAAAAATCGTAGAAAATTGATATGGTGTCCAAATGAAACAAACCAAGTTTCTATTTATAGAGAAAAATGTTAACTTTAACAAAAAAAAAAAACTTTTTTTTGGCTGAAAATTGGCCAAAAACAGTGAAAGGAAAAAATTTTATTTGCTCCACCAAAATGTTGACACGTGTTAAGCGCGTGTTAGCTGCTATTAGCGAAGGTTTTTTTTTATTTTTATTTTTATCGCTTCAAAACGACGTCGTTTTGATTGATTCTAGGCTTAAACGACGTTTTTTTGTTCCTTGCTTGGTTGATAAGCTTCGGTAGCAAATATTGCTGCCCAAACACCTTTTTGCTTATTAAGCAACCCTCACGCTACTCCGTTGGATGACAGAATCCCACTAAGCTCTCCCAAAGCTATTCCATTGTTCTTGCTCTATCAGACCCAAAAACAAGCAGGGGAGGTACATGTAATTGTCTCAAATCACAAGGGAGGTAAAAATATTTTACCCAAAAAAAGAGGAAAAGGGCAAAAAGAAAAGCAAAAAGGAAGGGGAAAAAGGAAAAATTAAAGGAGAAGGTGAGAAAAATCATCCTTCTATCCTATGCTTCATCATAATCTCGTGATCTATTTCCAGTAGAGTACACAAAAAAGTGTATTCGGCCGGAGCTAGAAGAAGACGAGGAAATGGCTGCCATAGCTCGCCTCCAATTCCAACGATCCTCTCTCATTCCGAAACCCTCAACGTTATATTCACCAGTCTTCTCTAACCCCATTTCTCTTTTCCACCGCACTGGTGGTCATCGCAAGCTCTCTCTCACTCCATCTCTCTGCTCCATTTCCGACCCAATTCCCAAGGTCTACCCCCACTCCTCCATATTTTTTCATGTAATTCATCAGTTAGATGCTCTGGCTCACTCGTTTTCTATGCAATTTCGTTTTGCATTTGGTTCTCAAGAGTAATTTTTGAAAACTTGATTTTGAATTGGTGCATGAATCTTATGCACTTGAGTTTCAAAAGAAAAGAAAAATGTTGATTTCTCTTAACTATGGATTTTGCTTCTTCACACCTCGGGAAACGAGGAATTCGACTTGGCAGAGTGGTGTGAGAAGTAATTGTATCTAATGTTGTGGGTGTTATCGTTACAGGTTTCCTCAACGACTGCTTCGAATTCGTCCATTGTAGGGGATCTTCTGGACTATCTCAATGAGTCTTGGACTCAGTTTCATGCTACTGGTATGCACCCCCACTTCAATTTTATTGCTTGATATATGCATATCTATATATCGATAATTGTATACTCCATCCTTCTGCTTAAAGAGTCTAGTTTTGACCTTTTTTTGATCAACTTGATTAACTTTTAATTGAAAGATTTATATGAATTTATTTGTCTTTACAAATTTATAGAAGTTGTAATATATTGTAATTTTAAGTAATGGTTGAATTTTTTTATCCCGGATCAGTATAAATGTACGTTGATTATTAATTTGACCCTGTTGACTTTTAAATATGGAAATTGGACTCTTTGAGCGGAATGTAGGGAGTATAACTTATGCTTATTCCATGATATATCATTGATTATTGATATATTTGGAGTTGTGTTAATCAGAGACTGATGATCTAAGTTACTTTCCTTCCATTTGGAGAGTCTCTTTTATGAATGTTAAAACATTTTTAAAAGTTACATTAATGCCCTTAAGAGTGATCATTGTATCCTGAGTTCCCTCCCTCCCGGGGAGTGCGGGTGCGTGAGAAAGATGGAGGGTTAGAGTTTGAATAACATAGATGCTGTAAATAATTAATTATAGGAACTGGACTCATGTAAATGGGACAAATAAAAAAGAGAAAGAGGACTTTTCAAATGGGACAAATTAATTAACAGAACTTGCCTAACTGCAATTGAAGGCAGGATTAGCGTTGGAGATTGAAGATAGATGTTGACTGTCAAGAGTCTAGACCGATTTTTCTTTGGATGACTTGCAGGATTTTGAGTTGTGTTCATAATATTTTGTCAGGATACAAAAATGCTATGAAGAACTGCATATTACCCATCACAAATACTCCCTCCCTCCGACCCATTAAAATAGTCCCATTTGACTAGTCAAACTTTTTAAGATTGTGGCATTACTTGTTTGTATCTCCTATAAATTGAATTAGAATTATATCTTTTTTTTTAGAAATGAGATTACTTTTTTGGGACAAACCAAAATGGAAAGTAGAACTTCTTTTTTTGGGATGGAGGGAGTAATATAAAAGAAAGGCCATTTTAGTCTCCTTGGTGCAATGGAATGACTCGATTCATCTTATTGATATAGTGAAAACTACTAGGTTACATCCAATTGGGCGAACAGCCGGCCAACAAATGTTATTGGTTAAAGAGCTTTCAATGAGGGTTTGCTAAATCCAAATTTTTTTAAAAAGAAAGTGAAATGTCAACTTGGGAGGAGGGTACTTTTCAACTAGGATGTACGATTTATTGGAGCAAAACATTAGAATCGCTGGAGATTTTGGCCCTCTTTGAGCAAAAGAAAGTCTGTCGTCCTCAACATGAGTGCACACTCAACCATCACATTCTAAAGAAAGCCTTTACACTTAATTGCAAATTTTGATAACAATCCCAAAAAAGCATGACTAAATCTAGAGGTCCAGTTATAACTGTGGTTTATTCAAAACTATAGTGTGGGTCGAAGAAGATTTCAGAAATCAGCATGATTTATTATTTGCAATAGAGGTAAAACTACAGTGTCCTCTGTCTTAACATAGCCCAGTCAAGGTTTAGGTATATTAGAATTTTTTTTGATTAGTAATAAATAATATTCACAAAGCGTCAAAACATGTGACACGTCCTTGTACACAAGATGTATACAAGACAAAAGAATTAATAACCATTTAGTCTATTTGCTATTGGTACAAAAAAAAAATCCCCTAAACTCAAGTCCATCTCTGAGCACCAAAAGTGAAGAGTCTGGTAGACATTCACCTTGAACCGAAAATTGAACACTGGTCATGTATATTTTGCGGTCATGAATGACAAACCCCTTCATACGAGCTGTCAGTAGGACGAGCATCTTGTTCTTTAAGTTATTACAGATACATGCATAAATAACATAAGAAACATATTCTATATAGGGCGCCGTTGTCTGTAGGATGTCAGGAATGCATTATTTGCAAAAATGATGGCGGTGTATAAGGACTACTAAATTGTTTGCTTGCTGGAACCTCATCTGCTTTGACAGTTAAGAAAGCTATCATATAATCCGTATCTAACAATTAGATTCAGTCAAATTTTTGTCAAAAGTCTAACTACTGGTGGATAAGAGTCTCTAGCATACATATGATTAATGGGACTAGGAAATGTGATACACCTTGAGGCTTCTGTTGTATTATGTCACTTTAATAATACATTCTCTCTCTTCGTTTTTAATGGAAAAGTTTTTGTGTCTATGTGTTCCCTTTAAAAATTATTAGGCTTTTCTGTTTAAGTGCCAACTTCATGGAGATGTAGTAAAACCTTTTCTTATATTTGTAAACTTGAAATTGAGGCAGCATGTCTATTATTGTAACTTTCTGATGCTGCATTGCACTGCTTATTAATTTTTCTATCTTCTAAAGCTGAAGCAAAACGACAACTGATCGCTGCTGGATTCCATTTGCTAAGTGAGAATGATGAATGGGACCTCAAACCCGGTGGCCGCTACTTCTTCACCCGGAACATGTCCTGTTTAGTTGCTTTTGCCATTGGGGAACAGTGAGTGAACTTATCATCTCTTCTGGAACATAAACATTTGTGTTAGAAAGATGATGACATATGGTTGTGTAACTTTGAGCTAATTGATTGGAAATTAGAACCAGATGTTGGGGCACCGACACCAGTATATACCACAGGGCTAAGGTGTCCTGTTGATTTTTTCTTCTCTGTATTTCACTTATTTTTCCCGTGGAAGGAAAAAAATGAAGTCTCGCTTATGTTCCTATCTCTCACCCTCTCTCCCTTATTTCCACAAAGCAAGGCGTTTTGGATTCCACCCACTTACATTTTGCTGCTTCTTATTTTTTGGCTCTTTCATATTTCTTTCTAGGTCTTTTGAAGATAACGAACTTTTTGAGGTTTCGGTTTTATGATAATGCTGTTTTTCATTTCTTTATTGGGTTAATATTTTGTTTTATCAGTTTTTCAGGTACTCTAGTGGCAATGGTTTTCATGTAATTGCTGCGCACACGGATAGCCCATGTCTGAAACTAAAGCCAAAGTCTGCATCCTCCAAATCCAATTACCTTATGGTCAATGTGCAAACATATGGGGGTGGTTTATGGCACACTTGGTTTGATAGGGATCTGAGTCTAGCTGGAAGGGTCATAGTTAGAGGTGATGATGGTTCCTTTTCGCACAAGCTTGTCAAAGTAAAGAGGCCTCTGCTACGAGTTCCTACATTAGCAATTCATCTTGACCGGTGTGTTTGCTATCACAGCCCCCCCTCTGAAGATTTATTATCATTTTCTTCCATGCATCACACTAATATAGTTGCCCAAGTTTGCTGTCCATATAACTATGGTTAGTATTGTTATACGTGATTATGTTATGCCATATGCCTTTCTTAACATGGATGGTGTGTTATTTGCGTGTGAGTTGATTGAGATTTTCTCTTCATTGATTTAGCACACACATTCTAGAAGGATCACATATTGTCTAAATATGGTATTGTCTATCGTCTTCCTGCTGCATGCATGTAGGATTATACCAGAATTAATCTGAATGATTAATTTGAGTAGCAATTTACTGTCCTCAGATAACATTTACTGCCTACTTTTGGACGAAATAAGAATATGGGTTGCTATCTGACTGGTTGGAAAACCTTGAAATTTTGAAATGGTGTATGTTAAATATTGTTCATCCTTCAATATCTTTAAACTTCTAAGATGGCTTCATCTTCCAAGTAAGATTTCTTTTTATGCTGCTTGAAGTGAATGACACTTCTCCATCATCCTTTCTCATGTGGCTATTCTTTTTGTTTGTCTCAGTGTGATACAGTAACATAAAACTCTCTGTTTCATCCTAGTTTATTTCAATCGAGAACACAACAGATATCAAATGGCACATTTAACACCATCTCACATGTTAGTTAGAGGCATGTTGTTACTTTTGTCTCTTTATCTTACATGAGCTTATAATTTGACTCTTCTAGGATCTTAATCTTATTTTTGGATGCTAGGTGAATTTATGGTTCTGTACACTTTTCACATACCCCTTTCTTTGATTAGTTATTTGAATGTACCTTCTCATTCGTGTAGGTTTACTTATGAACTTGTACTATTTACAAAATTGGTCATCTGAACGAAATAAGACTGTTGCCTGTTGGTATTACTAAGCTTCTCTTGTGAAGAAGGAGACTTGATATTCCTGATAATGAAATGAAAAAGAGAAGATTAATATATTCTTCTTATATTAAAAAAGAGCAGAAGATTAATGGTTCCTCTACATTCAACTCCCTTGTTTGAATATTTGCTTAATGAATATTATGAAAAGAGTTCCTACTAAAGGTCATTACTTAAAAGATGATAGCATGTGCTTCCTATTACTATATTGCTTGCGGAAAGCATGACCATATATTTGTGAATGTCTGTGTAAAAACTGTAGTGATACTACATACTTATTTTCTTTCCTCAGATGTGAACCTAGGCATTCATAGGAAGTCTCAAGTTGACCGAATATAGTATAGTATTTATTCTTTTATTTGTTTTCTGATAGTCATGCCAGCCTAGAAGCTGTGAAATATATTACTATATTGACTGCTTCTTTGATTTTCGCCGTTCTGGTTGTACAGCACTGTGAACAAGGATGGGTTTAAACCAAATTTGGAGACTCACCTCATCCCTCTCCTGGCAACAAAGTCTGAGGATGCATCTGCGGAGTTCAAAGAGAAAAAGAATTCATTGTCTTCAAAAGATTCTCATCATCCTTTACTTATGCAGGTATACTTTTACTTTTGATTGGTATAAAACTGAGGTTTCTTTTGAGGAGGCACTGTGGGTGGATTATTGATGGCAATATGGTGCTTGAGGTGAAGACAGGCTTGTCAGGTGTTCCTTGGTAGAAATTATCTTCTTAAATATCTGACAGGAAGTACCAAACAGGAAAAAAATTTCTGGTTAACATCAATAACAATATCTGTGAAAAATACTGACGTAATTAACATGAAATTATGATTGAAACAACTCACTGAAGCTCAACTTCTAGAAGTCAGAGATAAAATTTCCTAGCAAAAGATCCAGAGGCTACAACTGCTCCAGATTGCTTCTAAAATGTATTGCTAGGTGCACACAAGTAAATTTTGGCACGATCTATTGATTTTTGGTGTCACTGCATTACACTGTGATGATGCTGAAGTACTTAATTTTCTCTCTTTGTGTAGCTAGTACTTCTCCCTCCCTCCCTCTCTCTCTCTCTCTCTCTCTCTCTCTCTCTCTCTCTCTCTCTAATCCTTTCTCTTTCATTGTGCCTTTCTGCTTTCGGAGTAAAGGACTCTTTGCCTTTCTGCTTTCGGAGTAAAGTACTTAATTTTCTCTCTTTGTGTAGCTAGTACTTTCTCCCTCCCTCCCTCCCTCTCTCTCTCTCTCTCTCTCTCTCTCTCTCTCTCTCCCTCCTCTAATCCTTTCTCTTTCATTGTGCCTTTCTGCTTTTGGAGTAAAGGACTCTTTGCCTCTCATCAAGTTCCACCTGTAAATAAATGGTGCTTATGAAAAGAAGGGAAAAGTGGTATTCAGTTGGGATGCAATGTATGACAATGGTATACTATCATATGACAGTTGGAGCTTTTTACTTATCTTTTATGAGATTCAGTATCGTCCATCAAAAGCAGTGGTATCTGGACAAACCCAGCCTTTTACAGGCTTGTCAAGCAGAAAAAGAAAAGAAAGACGGGACGGGAAAACAATTTTACTATCATAGTTCTGCTAGTTTTGGTGGTCTAAAATAGTTTCTAAAAGGAGTAAGTTTTGTTACTTAAGGACAGGCTACAAATAGGATCAATTATGATAGGGATTCCAAATTTTAATCTCAATTTCTCATCCCAATCTATATGGCGACTAGCAAGACATGATGGACTAGACATCTCAACACTTAACCTGTGGGGCCACAGTTTAACCAATCACATCCCTATCATTTTCCCTGGGTTAGAACCCATAACTGTTAATGATTTTCTTGCAGAAGTTCCCAAGTCATTGTGCTGATCCCAACTTTATGTTGATATTCATCAAAAAAAAAAGAAGAAAAAGAAGAAGAAAGAGCAGAGAATGTTGGTTAAGTGAACTGGTGATATGTCAGGTGATTAGCATAAAAGGGAAGGTGATGACTTTTGGAACCTCTGCGTTGCAGACATGCTTTTTGGATATCTTCATGTAGTGTCAAAACACTAGTTTGCGGCTAATGCCTATTTGTTAGTGCAGTGTTTCTGTTTTCGCTCTCACAATTATTGAAATTCATACTTGGGAATTCTATTTTGGGAATTTTAAATGAAGTACATGCTTAGTTATCTTTTGAAACATGAATTTTGGAACATAATAATAATAAAAAGATTAAATACGGTAAAGAATCATTGCCAAACATAAATTCATGTACTACTTTTGTCAATTTGGAGTATTCTTAAAATGAAAAGCTAAACGATCAAAGTTATTTTTTTGTAAGGGTTTGCTTTTATTATTATTAAGAATGGTACCAGACAACATGAGTTCCAACATTTAAGAGTGAATGCCAGACTATTGAGTTGCAATGATCAGTTGGAGAAGAATCGTATGCAAGTGAAATGGACAACCCCAGTTCTACCAATTCAACTCTAATCAGTTACTAGCAAAAAATCGTTATAGGAGCTAAGTCCCAAACTTATTAATGCAAAAGAGTAAGTTCCTTAACCACAAATAATCCCTGATAGTTCCTAATTAATAAATAACACCTCGAATTATTCCAAAATATGAGAACTAGACAAAGAAACAGAAATCCATGTTTCATTCTCAGCCATGTTTTTGACTCATTTTTTTTTCAACATACATCTCGGAGTTTATGTCCAAGAGCTCTATGAATTTATTATGCTTAGAATTTAAAGCTTTTCATATGGCCAGCGTTATGCAGTTTACTATGAAATAGCAAGCCTGTATATTCAAGTCATAAAATTGGGTTACCTGAAAAGCTTTAAATTCTGCTTTTCATATTTTCTATTGTTCAGATTCAGTTTTTTCTAATTTCGTCGATAGAGCACTAATGTTTCAAAGCCTGAAAAATGGTTGTTCCTAGTGTGGACTTCTTTAATATTTGTTGGCCTTGGAGGCTTTTTCATTGAGGTTATTTCTTTCAGATTTTGTCTGATGAGGTGGGCTGCAGAATTGATGACATAGCAAGTATTGAGCTGAATGTTTGTGATATCCAACCTAGCTGTCTTGGAGGGGAAACAATGAGTTTATATTTTCTGGAAGACTAGATAATCTTGCTTCAAGTTTTTGTGCGCTGAGAGCTCTTGTCGATTCATGCGAGCCCGGAGATCTATCAAGTGAGCATGCAATTAGAATGGTTGCACTTTTTGATAATGAAGAGGTATTTTCCTTATTACAGCTCTGCAAAGTCTGCAATCTTCTGTATCATTAGCATGAAAAGGATATTCCAATATTACCATCCTAAGATTTTATTATAAGGACATTTAATGGTTTGGGTAGTTGTTGATCACTCTATAGTAAACTCTCTTAAATGACTGTATTTCCTATGTTAACATTGTTCATATGACCTTTCCATCATGACTAGCATAAACTCTTATATAATCACGCACTGGTGCTACTTTTTCTACTTTTGTTAAAGGAGAGGACTGACTGAAAGAGACGTAGTTGATAGGAAATATGGTTTCTGGAACCATGTTGCTTGAATGAAATTTTGGTCAGTTATTTTTTACTTAGTATTAAGCGCAGGAGAGATCTCTTTATTATTCTACCCTTCCCGACACATGGCATGATGGGACCTATTTGGTAATACCTTTTGATAGGCATTTGATCTCAATGTTCCATGAACATCTAATAAGAGAGTTTAATATTTCTGTGTACATTTTTATCTTGCTGCTTTGATCAAATTATATATATTTTTCTGTTTCTGCCTTGTTGTTCAGGTTGGTTCAGATTCAATTCAAGGAGCTGGTGCACCAACTATGTTTCAGGCTATGAGGCGGATAGTTGATTGCTTATCTCATCAATATACTGGGGAGGGCACTTTTGAGCGAGCAATTCGCAGCTCATTTCTTGGTTCGTTCGAAAGCCTGTATAGTTGCGCGTGGATAAATTTCTATCAACCTTAGTAGTAAATTTTTCTATTAGAATAAGTTTCTTTTTCTGCCAAAAAATCTGTTTCTTCTTTAATGTTGCATGGATTAATGTCTATCACATATATCATTTCATCCTAGCCTTGAAATTAAGGCATTTCTCATAATAAATTTAACTTCTGCATCTTCAGTATTGTAGCTAAGGAAACAGTCTGTCTGCTTGCAAGAGTAAGAGTGCGCACATAGCCCTTCCATGACCCTGCAATGAGGAGAGCCTTATGCACTGGGCTGTCTATTTTCATTATTTTATCTGACAAATAATTTGTGCACGTCACTTCAGTTCATATGCCCATGGGGAAGTCATGTACACCGGCCAATATGGATATTGGTGTGGCATGTCCATGGGTCAGTTTGCGGTCCACTCGAGGGATTGACTATGTGATTGGATGACTGCAAAGTGCGTACTCCTCTTTAGGGGATAGGATTACTTTGATTCAACAGTGCTGGATGTAGGGGAATACAAAACTAATACGAATGGTTAAGAAGTATGAGCATGTTTGGTTTGATTGACGATCTTACATTGGACCGAAGCCGAATAGAGCGACGGAAAAGGATTTATGTAGCTGACCCCTAGTAATTGGGACAAAAAGCTGAGTTGAGTTGTTTCTAGGATCTTGTAATTGTTGCGGGAGGCTTGAGTGACAGACTTTCTCTGGGAGGGTATGTATAAGGCGGGGAAGAGATCATTTGGTTGGTTGGAACTTGGAAATTGGAATACTATATCTATTTTTGGTAAAGATGGATTTTGAGATTTGCCTTGCACTTCACACCCTTTGCCAAATGGTGATAAGGAGCAAATACGGGTTGCAGATGAATGCTTGGAAAGCTTTATTCATTCTTCTACGTCTCATGCTACTCCTGGAAGTTTATCCATCAGGGTTATAATCTGATTATTCCATTATTGCAGTTTCAAGTTGGTCATGGCGTTATTGTAAGAGTTAGGAAGGATTATAGGTGGGAGATTACTGTATTCTGAGATTGTGTCCGGGGTCCTGGTTTTGGACTCATCTGGCATTTTCTCATGCGGATCTCACTTCATCCATTTAGTGCATCCAAGATTGAGGTTTTTCTTTATTTGGTTCTCAATTACTCAGAACCCACTATTGGTTCCAGAAGCTTAGACCTCTCAAGGAAATGTGGGCAGATACTCGTGGCTAATGCTGGAATTATTGCAAGTCCAATGCATGTTTACTTTTTTTTTCTTTTTCTTGGGGGGTTGGGGGTGGGGATGGGAAAAGCTTTCATTAATAAGAAGAGTATACAAGAGGGCATACAAGCTGTCCACTTACCAGTACAGTGCAAAGTCCAAAAGTCAACAAAAATAATCCTCAACACATACTCAAATAACAGCAGCATGCCAATCACTAGTGACTTGGATATACGCCCAATAAGGATCCTTCGATAGGCAAACCTGAAGACAAATCCCCCATCTGTAAGAGACCCATGGGAAGAATAAATCTGAAGTTGAGAAATGAACCTGCTTGTACTCCCATGGATGAATTAGATCCAGGATAAGCATCCCAATCATTTTGATGAAGGTCAATCTCGCTGCTGATCATATATGATGCCAAAGGGAGCCGGGAAAGAGGGAACTGCCATAACTATTTAGCAACTAAGGACATGTTTTTGAAAACTCGGGTTCCCCAAGTCTCCTTCATCAATAGGCTTACATGATCTCTCAGCTAACAAGATGGTCACTCTGATCTTCATCAACCCCATATCAAAGGAAGTTCCTTGTCATCTTCTCTAGCCTAACACAACCTTGACAAGGACCTTAAAGAAAAGAAAGGAAGTAAGTTGGAGTCCTCGAAAAACAAGACCTTATCGATGTATTTTTCCCTCTATAGAGGAAAGGCAGTTTTTCACCCATCTAGACACCTAGACATGCTCTCCACCATAAAAGAGATTGATTCTCTACGATGGGATCCCAAAAGAGATGGATCTTTTTTCCCCAAAAGGAACTTCACAATATAGAAAATGAAAACTCTGATCTGTGCAATCAATTGAGGAGAGGGATATATGAAAGGCTGAAGTGCATTAACCATGTTAGAAAGCCTTCTGGAGCCTGTATGTCAAATGAAAAAATGATGCCGCCACCTCGTTTATATGTTGTGTGACTTGTGTCATTACTCATCAGCTATCTGCAAAGGGCTGTATGTTTGATTTTATATGCACCAATCTCTTCAGTGTTATGGATTAGATGGAGTGGATATGGTGCCTTTGATTACAAATAAGGAAGTTCATATGTTACCTTATTCGAATTATGCGAGTTTTAGTTTTAAAATATGAAAAAGTATATTAATTTACCACAAGATTGGTTTCACCATTTAGAGGATATTATATTGCTACAATTGGCTCAGGTTTTCATAAGCAGACTGTCAATGTATGCGAGGAATGACTGACAAGAAAATGGAAGCATTGGATTATATGCCTGAATGTGCACCTTAGATCAAAGATCATTATCATTCGGTTAGAAGCTATGTTTGATACTCCATGCCCATGGGAGTCAAATGAGAAGATCTAAGAGAAAATATCTGCCAAGTGGAGGCTCTATCATTTGAAGTAACTGGCATGACTATTTGTCCGACTTGATAAGTGCAAGAAGTGTCGCATTGTGCGGTTTAAGTAAGGTAGTTCATTGATGCTCTTGCGAGTTGTAAGCTGGCATAGCTGTCTGAATAAATTCATAGAAATTGGCTAGCTGGTGCTAGTGGTCAGGACAACTATAAGTAATCTATTGAGGCAATAAATTGGAGTATTATTTTGGGGAAGGCTGTGACAGTTATTCCGCCGTAGAAGGGAATTTAGATCTGTCTTCTGACGCATAAGTTTACATCTGTCTTCTTACAGTATAAAGCTGCTTCTTGTACAACAAATTTTGGAAAAACAATTTGATAATAGTTAGCAGATTTCTTAATCCTTGGAATAAAGGTTGGTGTAGACTTGACATGGCTCAAAGAGGTAGCTTACCAAAATTAGGTTGCACTATGACTATGGACAATGGCTCCTGGATCTGGATATGGACTGACAGCTGAATGAGCTCATACTTGTTAACACGCACACACGGATAATATATGTGTCATGCACTTGGAAAGAGAATCATAAGTGACAGCAAATAGTTGATACATACGACTTTATTAAATCATCAGGAAATTGTAAAATGATGATTTAAGCGGAATGACATTTTGGATGTTGATTGTGAAATTTGTTTCTGTTGTTTGATCATCACCAGAAAAACCTCCAAGACTATAGCGCGGAAGACCCCAAGATTTTGGTCAAGATCTCTGATTTGAGAGACACAGAAAGTTAAAGAGACATGTCGAGCACTTGTCTATTTGGATGCACGTTTTGACACTTGTCGACACAAAATTAGGGTTTTTAGAATGGCAATTGTCTTTGTGCTATGGAAGGCCAATTGTCTTTATGTTAATAAAGAATCGTTTAGCAAATATAGTATGAAAGGTAAATGTTGGAGCATTTGGAAGTACTTGCGTTCTTCTATATTTTATGCATTGATTTAGATATTATATATGGCCATATCCTTGTGTCCTGGATTTTGAAGCTCACCGTGTCAGACTTCCTTTGTCTATGTCAACACTTGTGTTGGTGTCCACAAATCACAAGTCAACACTGAAAAAATAGGTAAGAACTAAATTCACCCTCGTGATGAGAATGAGGATGCTAAAGATTCCATTATATGGAAAAAATTGTAGGAAGGAGTCTTTAATCTTACTTTTTGCGGAGATTTTATAATTGTGAGGATTAAAAGTAGGTAGAATATTACTTTTAATTAGGCTAGGGGTAGGGGAAGACAAGACTTACGTGGACTTCAGTAATAAAGAAGGGTTCGAATGAGTGTGACTTGTTTGATGACCTTGCATTAGATCAAACTGAATGGCAAAAAATGATTATGTAGCCGACCCAAGTAATTGGGACAAAGGTTGAGTTGAGTTGAGTTAAGTTGTGTTGTAGGATTCTTAATATTAAAAAAATGGACTCTTAATTGGATCACGTAAAAGAGAAGCAGAAAATTTAGGACATAATGTATGTTGTGTGAGTATTAAAATAATAATAAAGATAGTAACACTAATAATAATGACTGCAAACGGTACTCCATAAATGACTAGAGAAAATTAAGAAATAAACTCAATCTGTATCATAGAGATTTTTGGGATTATATGTGAAACTTAATTTCTTGAATAGGAAATACAGTTCTAGTTTGAGCGATGAGAGAAGATTGCATAAACTTTACAATGAAATTGGAGTAGATGAATTAGTGAGTGACAATAATCTGTTTAGGTATTTTGATAATATTGTTAGTTAAGGAGCCTATATGATGGTTTGGCTCTAACTTGGCCAATATACTAAAAAGCTAATTTTCCAACATGAAAACTGAGGTACTGTATACAGTCTTTCAAATTGATTGATAGTTTTTTTTTTTTTTTTTTCCTTTTTTCTTTTTTGGGGAGGGGTTGTTATTGTCACATTGTCATTTATATTTGTAGACAGCCTTCTGATTTCAGCTTATGAAATTACTCAATTAAAATTTATATGATTTGAGATTGAGTTTTAAAAATCAGCTATGTTGATTGAGATAATTTGACTTCATTTAGTTAAAAGTATAGATAGCTATTAGTAAAAATTAGTTGATAGTCCAAAAATATGAAAAAAATACATGATATAACAGTGTGGAGAGAAAGAGGAACTATCAGTTGGAATGCTATAATGGATGCCTCAGTTTTTATGTTTTAAATTAACTTGAAGAATGAAGACCAAGTTACGCCCCAATTATTATTTTCTTATGATCATTCCATAACCAATTATACGATCAAAAAACACATTCTGTCAATAGATAGTGATATAAATGACTGAAAAATAAAAAGAAGAGAATCTAAAGCAATTTGGGATACATATATAATGTAAATAATGGTAACATTTTTACTTTTACAGTATTTGTCATTAAATAATGATTCATCAATGTCACGCGTTAGGATTGGATGTTAGTAAATGGAAAGTTTTAGTAGGAGTCTTTCTTCTAAAGTAAAAGTAGCGGAAATGGAGAAAACGAAAAGATATTATAGGTTTTTCTTTTTAGAATGACCGGTAAGAATCCTAAATCCTAGAATTCTAAAGCAACTTTCAAGAAGACTTCCGATCCTTTGCGGCAGACCATCAAAGAGGAACATAAAGAGTTATTGAAGGATTTGTCGTCTTATCATATCATATCATATCATACAATAATAATATAAAATGGAAGCTTAAAGAAAACCAATCTCAATACCACACACTTTCACGTGGTGCTTTCGTAGGATATATTCTTCAGCAGTTATACCGGTCTTTATTTTGAATTCTCCTCTAATTTCACAATTCAATATCCCATGTGATTTTCTCTTCGTCTCTTCTGCTCTCAAAATGTTTGTGGAAATCTCCTTACAAAAATCCTTTCTCTTTACAAAAATCCGTAGTCTTTGATGCCTTGTAACTTCTCCTTTTCTCTAATGACTTACATTAGCATATATTCATTGTACTACCGTATTATTTGATTTTTCTCTACTCAACTCAACCTTTGTTCGAATTGCTTGGGGTCGGCTACATGAATCCTCTTTTGCCATTTTGATTGGTCCAATGAAAGATCATCAGACAAGGCCACACTCATGCATATCCTCCTGCTTTTTGTCGTTGTCCATGTTAGTTTAGTCTTCCCCCACCTCTCATTTGGTGTTAGGAATTTATACCATCACACTCCCTAACGAGTGCACTTACTGGTTTTTCTTTTGTAGCCAAACCACCTCAAATGATTTTCATTTGATTTTACTTTCCTCAATTTACTGATAAATATTA
The DNA here is from genome assembly GCA_016624345.1 of Platycodon grandiflorus. Lineage (NCBI taxonomy): Eukaryota > Viridiplantae > Streptophyta > Magnoliopsida > Asterales > Campanulaceae > Platycodon > Platycodon grandiflorus. The sequence goes on from CM028368.1 coordinate 8,773,225, forward strand.
AATAATATATCACAAATGGGATGGGTAAATGTTTGAATATTTGATGCATATAGACTATTTGTTGTAGTTCTCCAAAGAAGAACAAAGATAAATGTAACAGGTGTCATTGCATACATTCAACATATTGTCAAATGCACTTATTTTGTTTGGGAAGAAGTTATTTCTCTTTGTTTGTTCCTTTAAATGGGTTGTCTGATTGTTCTTTTGTTCATTATTTTATCCTTATGTAAAATTCCTCATTAAACCTTAACTTTTGTTGAATGTTTTCGTGGTGCTATCTTGTTTTCAATTATACTTTGCACATTCTTTGATAAATTTGAAAAATTCAATTTAGGAAGATGGATCAACATTTTTGAACCAGAACATAGTGGTGTAAGCAGTTGTTTTGATCTAAGGACAATTTTAATCTTCGCTCTCATGATACGGCTAAATGATTTCTCTTGGAAGTAATTGATTTTAAGAAATGTAACTCAGGTGCAAATAAAATGAAAAGAAATTTAGTCAAAGTTTTCATTTTACTTTATGGTTGATTTTCACTCCCCCTGTTTTGCTGGTTTAGTCTTATTCTTTTTTTACTTTTTATCTTCTACTTTTATCTTAGTGCTACTATAATTCAAGTATTTTTGCCTGCAGTGTCTGCCGACATGGCTCATGGAGTTCACCCCAATTTTATGGATAAGCATGAAGAACACCACCGTCCAGAATTGCATAAGGGACTAGTGATAAAGCACAATGCAAACCAGCGCTATGCTACTAGTGGTGTTACAGCTTTTCTCTTCAAAGAAATTGCAAAAGTTCACAACCTTCCAACACAGGTGACTGCTCATGAAAGTAATTCTGCTGGCATTTTATGTCTAAGTTGTATAACATTTATCAAGAGAATGCATAAAAGGTTTCAATTCCCATACCAAGGGGCCATATTTCCCTATATACCAAAAAAAAAAAAAAAAAGAAAGAAAAAGAAAAGGAGAGAGAATGCATAAAATTATAGTATGACAAATACTGGAAAACATCTATTGGAAATTGGCTATGCCAATATTATTAGCTCATTTGATTTTTCAAATGACTCTTCACTGGCAACAAAAAACATGCTGTAGATTTTCTGCTGTAGGGATCAGCTCTGTGCATTAAGCATGTTTGTTGGTAACCTTTGACTGACATGTTGAAGTACTCTTGCAACAAACTTATCAATTTTTTTGTTATGAAGAGCAGTTTGCAGGTTGGGCACAACTTTATTTAACTCAAACATGGTATCTAAGTTGTCGGTTTTGGTGCCCCACCACCAAAGAAGCCCAACTTAATTGCTACTTGCTGGTTTAATTTTCCAATTCCTTTATTCTGATATAGCAAGTGTAAGCATTTTAGAAAAGCTGAACAATTAACTTTCGAGTGAGGATATAAGATTTTGATTAACATTTTCATGGACACATGTGATGAACGTTTCCAAAATAAATTTGAAATTGATATGAATGCTTTCCCATATGTAGGAAGAAATTCTGTGCATTTTCATGGTATATATGTGCTGATTAATATGCAATCTCACTCCTTGGTTTTGTGGCTGCAAGAGTGTAAGAACTGTTTTGCTTGTTCACATACGCAGGATTTTGTTGTAAGAAACGATATGGGATGCGGATCCACTATAGGTCCTATACTTGCTTCAGGAGTTGGAATTCGTACTGTTGATTGCGGAATTCCTCAGCTTTCCATGCACAGGTTAGACATTTATATCCTTTTTCCATCTTGCTTTTCATTCACCTTCAGTTTCCACCAGAAGACAGGAGGGGGGGAGTATTTAGATTGGTTGCTATTTTCATTTGTTTTTCCTATCCATAATACTAAATTGGCTGAAACGGAGCCAAGTGTGAAAAACTTACCTAGAGATTTGTAACCCCCATGGCAACATTTCTGTAACATTAATTTTGATCTCACATAATTATAGACTAGTAAAAAGGTTTCCATTGGAACGGGCATGTGTGGATGAGACTTTCTCATTGTGTACGATAGACTAGAACGTTGTGAATACTTCAACTTTATCGCGCCTAGAGTTGGATTTGTATGCAGCTGGCCCCAAGTCCAGGCAAAGGAGAAGGGCAACATAAAGCTTTGTCAATCTATATGAATATGAATCTTAAGAATATTCACATAAATACTAGGATGTCACCTGTATGTGACTTGTTGCACCTGCCTCGGGCGTTGCAGATGAGCAAGGGGCCTTAGAAGACCCTCACCTAGTTGTGGTGAGAAATTGGCAAGGGGTGCAACGGGGTTCGTTGCACCAGTGTACCAAATAGTAGAGCTGTCGTATCGTCACTTGGGTGTGGCGACAAAAGTGCTAAGATGATGTAAGAAGCAAGTGCATGATACTAGACTTAGATTGGCAACTTGGAACCATGACCTTGAAGGTGATAGAGTTGGAAGAAATTTTGGTATAGCTTGTTTGGAAGAAACAAAATGGGTAGGGGAGAAGGCTAAAGAAATAAAAACATTAGTTTAAGTTTTGCCATATCGGAAAGACAGATATAAAAATGGGGTTGGCATAGTAGATAAGAAACTGATAGATATAACCGTAACCTGAGAGGGAGATAGATTCATACTTACAATTGAAAGTAGGGAAACATATAGTTTATGTAATCACTATATGCAACTCGTGTAGGATTGGGTGAGTAGACTAAATCTTAATTATGAGAGATTTGGAAGAATTACTTCAAGGGATACCCATAGGAAAGAAAGTGTATAGCGACAGAGACGTTTAAGGCCATGTGGAAAAAGATAGTGTTGCTTATGAAATGGTGCATGGCAACATGAACTTTGTTGGGAATATGAATAATTGGAGAGCCTATCTTAGATTTTATAGTATCTTAAGATCTAGTACTTGCAGATACATGCTTTAAAAAGAGGGAATAACGCATTATATCCTTTAAAACTAGCGTAAATGAGAGTCAAAATAGATTTTTTCGAAGAAGTAGACAGACCAACTTCTAAAGGCTGCTAATTAATTTTGGAAGAGAGTCTATTCTCGTATGGTGTAAGATGTTATCCTAAAGAACAAACAACTGCACAGAAAAGAGGCTAGAAAGTTAGCAGAAGAGAAAGCCGCAAACTAAGTGGTGGAAATGGAAACACGAGAGATGGAGTTTGTTTAAAGATAAAATTTCAAAAGAAGCAACATGAAATGTAGAGGGTGATGCGTTGAGTCCAGATGTTTGTGCTCTTTGTATGTAGGCTAGTGAGTCACATCGACACCTCTTTCTTCACTGCAGGATGGCCTGGAGTTTGTGGGGTCTGTTGTTCACCGCCGCAGTGAGTCTTAGGTTAGCCCTCACACGATGGAGGATTTGTTGGATAAAATGGGACGGTTTTGTTAAAACTGAAGAGCATAGAATGCTTTGGAATTCTGCCATCTTCGCCATCCTTAAGTGTATCTGGACTGAAAGGAATTCGAGAATAGTTGATGCAAGTAGTTATCTTTTGCTTGCTCCGGGAGCACTTGCTCTTTTGACTCTCTTTGGGCACAGGCTTACGGATGTTAATGGTTTGCCCTTGATAACCTAGCAAGAGATTGGAAGGCAGATGTAAGTATTGTGGGTATATATAGAGGGTGAATCAATGAAATATGGAGCAGAATCTGTATAAATAGAAAATCAAAAGTGGTTTTAAGGGAATCAAAAGGTGAACGGCCTATAGATGTGAACGAGATTCTTAAGGTGAAAGTAAAACATCGTGGTGGAAGAAGTCCAAAGAGTATTCTAAAGTAAAAAGAGATCCTTATAAAACTTAGATAAAACCTAGACCGTAGAAGATTTTGAATGAGACAAATATGCAAAGAAAGAAGTAAAGAAAGCCATTACAGAAATTTAAAGTTTTTGACAGACGTTACAAACTTGCAAAATTAAAGGAGAGGGATACTAGAGATTTCAATAACAAAAATTTATGAAAGATGAAGAAATTAAAGGAAGATAAAGAACTTGTCGAGAGCGATGACTAAATGAACAACATATAAGAAGCATAGTCATAGGATCAAAATAGCGGCTAGGAAACTAGAGTTATTACTTTTTTAATAATCAGTGAATTTGAGGTGGAGATTGTATCAAGGAAGATGAAAATAGGGAACACTTCGGGACCTGCTAGGATTTGTGTTGAGGTATGGAAGAGCCTAGGAAGTGTAGGAGTGTCTTAGCTAGTGAAGTTATTAACAAGATCAACATGTCAAAGAAAATATCAGATGAGTGGAGAAAGAGCATTATCATGACTATATACAAACATAAGGGAGACATCCAATGAAAGCTTTGAGAGAGAGCTGTTGACAATAGACCAAGACATGAGACAGAGATATATGAAAATAGTTGTGTGGGAGGTTAACAGTGGAAGCTATCTCTTTATTGAAACGATTGATGGAAATATATATAGGGAGGAAGCAAAAAATGTGCATATGCTTTTTATCGACTTGGTGAAGGTGTATGATCAAGTCAAAGAGATAATCTGGTGCGTGTTAGAGAAGAAAGGAGTTGAAGTGAGGTATATAGATGTAATAAAAGATGCTTATGATGGAGCTATGACGAATTGACGATATTTATAACCACGGCTCCAGAAACTTGTGAGTTCTCGGGTACCATAGGACTATATCCTGAATCAGCCTTTAGATCTTATCTTTTTGACTTAGTAAAGGATGGATTGCTTATACATATACAAGATGACATACCAGGGTGCATGTTTTTGGCTGATGACATTGTTCTTATTGAACAGATGAATATGGATAAATGATAAATTAGAAAACTTGAGAGAAATGCTTGAAGTCGAAAGGTACCTTATCCCCAGAAAGAATGCTAATGGATATAAAGTTATTTTAGACAGATATAAAATGCCACGAAGGGATCAACTTCCTTATTTATCATAAAATATTATCTAGATTAGGAGGTAGGAGTTGATTTTGGTCATGGGATAAAATCAGGTTGCGTGTTGTGGAGAAGTGCGTCTAGATGGTTATGTGATAGGCGCATACCCATTAAGTTGATAGGAAAATTTTATACGACCGCTAGTAGACCCCCATACTTTATGGAACATAATGTTGGATAACTAAGAAACATGATGTTTGGCTCAAAATCATGATGTTGCATGCAGGCCAGTGAGATGCATCAGCATATATTTCTTCATTGTAGTATGGCGTGGCATCTGTGGGGGCTTCTCTTTGCTGTGGGTGGTGAATCTTGAGCCAGCCCTCATATGGTGGGGAACTTGTTGGCTCAAAAGTGGAAGGGTTTTGAAAAGGGAAATACCGAAGAACTCTTTGGAGCTGTGCTATTTTTGCCGTCCTTCGGTGTATTAGGTCTGAGAGGAAATGTAGAATTATTTATGGCTAGTCTTCTGTTTTTAATATTCTTTGGGAGCAACTTGTGTTCTTTTTGGCCACTCTTCGGGCGAAGGCAATGGGTACGTTTGGGGCTCTGCCTTTGACTGACCTGGCGAGAGATTAGCAAGCTGCTCTGGGTCTTTAGTTTTGGGTCTTGTCTTGTTTTTATGCTGTCTTTTGCTTTTATCACGTGTGTGTATTGGTGGATTTATGATCCAGTTTTGCATTCTTCCTTTTTTCAGCGGAAAAGGAAAAAAAAAAAAAATTAGAGTATGGCTAAAATAAGAATGTTAAGGGGATATGCGGTAAAACTAGAAAAAATAGAATTCAAGGTGAGCATATTCGTGGAACCGTAAAAGTAGGCCTAATAGGAGATGAACCCGAAAGAAAATCTCTTGAGATGGTTTGGACATATACAACGTAGACTGCTAAATGCCTTAGCTAGGAAGTGTGATAATATCAATAACAAATGTAATAGAGGTACATGGGCAATGACAATTAAGAAGGATTTGAATGACTGGGGGTTGTATAATGGCCTTGTTTTGGACAATACAGAATGGCAAAGTTGAAAGAGGATTCATGTAGGCCGAGTTGAGTGAACACTCAATCTCTGTCTTTTTTATCCACAGCATCAAAGTTTGTGAAATAGTCCAGTAAGTGGTGGTAGGGGCTATTGTGGGGATGTGCTACCTTCTTAATTTCTCATATTTACATGGCCCCAACCAGTTTATAGAGCGGTTTCTTGTCGGGTTCTTCTGTATTGATCCAGCTATTGAATGAAATACAACTGAATTCAACATCCTGAACATGCTTTCCAATAGTCATTTAACTGGGGATTCAGAATTGCCTCTTCAGTTTACTCTTTAATTAGAAACTTCTGATGTTATATTTTCAAATAAACCTGTGGTTTTAGAGATTGAATGCTTACTTTTGTCAACTTTAAATCTGGGATGTATCAGAGATTGAAAGTTAATCTTTGAAACAAGAAAGGCTTATCCCGACAAATGAGACATATTCTTATTCCTCGTAATACCATCAAAGATGTGCTACTTCGTGAGTTTCTTAACACTGTCTAAACACCGAGATTTCTTTACCTTGTCCCTATTTTTTTGGGTGGTCAACGTCAGGATATATGGTATTCTTGTTAACGAATTTGCCTTGTTACACATTCAGATTTTATTTGCTGGGAATATTCACTTTTAAATTGATGGCTTGTATCTGCTGTCCATTTTCAGCTATTTGTTTGTGTTTTGACTGCTACTGAACATGGTTAGTCTGTGGCCACAGGTCAAGTGATTGTTAAGTGATATGATGTCGGATCAATCATAAGCTTGTCAAATAGATCTAAGATGGAAAATTGAGATCCCTAGCATTACTCTTTTATCTTTATTTCTATGCAATATATTTCTGCTGATTCACTTTCTCTTCTGTCTTTTTAATTGCAGTGTCAGAGATATGTGGAAAGGAAGATGTTGATATTGCATATAATCACTTCAAGGCATTCTACCAAACATTCTCAAGCATAGACAGGAAACTGAAAATGGATTACTAAATTGAACACAAGAGAGCTCCTATCCTTTATTCCATATAAAAACTGTAGATTATATCTTTATTTTGTAGTGAGAACTAAAGATTGTGCGAAGGTAGGGCTATTAGGTGGTAATAAATAGGGTGGTCGAATAGTAGGCATTGGAATGCATGGGTGTGGAGTTTTCTACGAGTACTTGAGAATGGGGTGTGGTGCCCTAGTTGTAGTTATGTGCTTCGCGGTTGGTGTCTTTCTTTGAGGTTGTGGAACCGGATCCAATCTGGAGGTCTAGTTCAGGCTTTGGATTGGAATCTGGGTCAGTGCGTTTCAGCTTCAACTCAGATAACAGAGCCTGATTTTCTTTGTTGAGCTGGTCAGCTTTCTTCCGCAGCCTTTCGTTCTCTAGAATGATGTGGCAGTTTTGCAAGTAAAGCTCCGAGTTGAACCTGTCCATCCTGACGTTTGAGTTGCTCCTGTAACCAAAGGTAGAGATGTCACGTAAGGGGAAAATAAAAATCCAATTTCATGATTTTAAAACCTAATCAAGCAAAGCGGTTAGTTGAGGTGAAACAAAGAGCTCTGTGCGTTTGTCGGAACAGAGATGATAGTTGTTAGTAAATAGAGGAATAAGAGAAACCTTGTATGAAACAAATATCAGAACTCGAAATCGATTTTAGAGAGCTTGATGATTCTATTCAGTATTCAGAGTTTGATGATTCCATTTGCCTTGAGTATGAGGATATATATATAGTGTATATACATGAACAGGATATGGATGGATGATGGGATAGATGATGGAAGAGTCTTTCTTGTGATAGCTCACACAAAACATCAACTACCTAATATGAGCAAAGCACCTTTCTGTGCTTTTTCTTCTCAAAAGGCCTTTTGTTAAGCTTAGACTTTAAACTTTAACGGTCCATGGACAGAGAGAGAGAGAGAGAGAGATTGGCATTGTGTGATGTTGCACGTGTAAATTGCATCTGGGGTAATGCCAAAAAGGCAAAGCTAAAAAAACAAAGAGTATTTTGTTGGGGGGGAACAAAACAGGGTGCTGTTGGAGTGTTGATGAACAATGGAAGGTAGAAATGGGATGCACATTTTCCACCACAGCCTAAACATGCTTACTTTCAAGCTTTGAGCACGAGAGTTAGCTGAGCTTCAGGTCAGTCTCTTGATTTTCATGTGTTTCCTCCCTGAATTTCTTGAGTAAGTATTGACTATTGCAATGACATATGTCACCAAAAAATATAGAACAAAATTAAATTTTAAAAGGTAAAGGTAGATATTAATATTATCATTCAACATAACGAGGACGACGCTAAACGCAGCCCCCTAATGCGCTAAACGCAGCCTCCTGTAAAATTACTAACTTGCCTCGTTTGTTATAATGTATAATTTTGCAAAAAAAAAAAAGAGACAGACCAGTGCATGTTCTTTGGACATGCGCTGGACGGTGCATGTCTAAGGACATCTTACAGTGCATGTCTTTTTTTTTTTTTCAATTGTTTTTTACGAATTTGTAAAAATTGAAAAATTTCACAATACCCCTTCAATTTGTTAAATTCGTTAAAAATTTAACGAAATTAACAAATTTAAGGGGTAAATTTTCAAAAAAAAAAAAAGACATGCGCTGTGTGTGCGCATGGTGTGCATGTTTTTTTTTTTTTCAATTGTTGCACTTTTACACCCGAATTTGTAAAAATTGAAAAAATTTCACAATACCCCTTCAATTTGTTAAATTCGTTAAAAAATTTAACGAAATTAACAAATTTAAGGGGTAAAGTGCAAATTTTCAAAAAAAAATTATTGAGTTTGCCCTCGGTTTTTTTTTTTGTTAAAATATACATTATAACACAATAATAAAGCAAAAAAATATATTTAACACAAAATATGTCAAAAACAAAATTATATTTAACACAAAATATATAAAAAAACATACACACGAGCAAATAACGAACAAAAAATAAAATTCAACACAAAATATGTCAAAACATACACATTCAAGCAAATAAAAGTGAGAGTTTTAAGTTAAATATTTTCTATATATAAAAGACGAGGGCAAGTTAGTAATTTTATAGGGGAGGGGGGGCTGCGTTTAGCGCATTAGGGGGGCTGCGTTTAGCGTCTATGTTACATATTTTGGTTCAACCAGATATGGTCATTTTCACGAGAATATGGTCCATTAATTAAATGAAAATTTAAAACTAAAAGTAAGAGCAAGGAAAACATGTGACAGTAAATACCACCAGTATCTTTATATTTTGTCTTTGGACAAATGTTTATTGGTTTCTTTTAGGCATATTAATGTAATTTCTGGTTGATAAGTACATCTAAATGGATGGACCAAATCATTGAAAAACAACTTTATCAACGAAATTGTAAAGATGAATGCTTGACTAAGTACAGTACAGTAGTTTCGTAGTAAGATATTACTGTTTTGATTAAGTAGAAAAGAAGAGAGTAAGAGAGACAAAAAGTTACCTTACCAACTTGAGTAACTCTGAAGGTATGTTTGACTTTGTGATTTAATTACTTAATTTAGCGAAAACATAACTATCTTAAGGAAATGATGTGAATAAATAATGCTCGGATTGATTTTATCTTCTCCAATTTACTTTCATCATCTCAGTGAGTTTATTTAATTATATTTGTGTTCTAATTCATAATATATTTCATAATTGCGTTTGTTCTAGAAATTATTTCCAACAAAAAATTGATTGGAAGATTAACTATAATTGTATATTTTATGCGCGTTATTGTGGGTAAACATGAAAGAGTAGGTCTTCTGTGAGACCATCTTACGGATCATAATTCGTACGACGAAGCTCCACTCTTTCACACTCATCCCACCAATACATGTAGGTTGGGTCGGGCGGGAGATCCGTCTTACAAAAATACCCGTAAGACGGTCTTTTCTAAATTTTTACCAATATGAAATGGGAAATTTGTTCCAACGAATCTCCATACACTTTCAATGTTATTTTCCAAATTATTATAACCTGGAATTAAAAATGAAAATTAAAATTGGAGGGTAAGAACTAAAAATACAATCAAGGAAGTGTTAGAAGTAAATAAGTTACAAATTCATTTATATCAATTTTGTAATTAATAAAACTGTAACCTTGTGGTGCTCACATGACCAGAGTTAGTAAATATAGTACGCATATAATTTATGTACATTCAAATAAATGAAAAAAATTGTTTACGTATTCAAACCGTATAGTTCACGTAAAGAGTTTCAAACGTATTGTTGTTCACTTATAAATCTTCATTATATACAAAATTTTGATATAATTTCATTATTTCAATTACTCTAACTTATGTTATGAAAATTGATCAAATAAGTTATTTAACATGAAAATATTAATTATAAAAATCTAAGAAACTTTCTTCGTTATTGCTCATACTTTTGGCCAATACACATGAGAATATATAAATTTAATCATGCTTTCATTTGATAACTAACTAATACTCCATCGGTTACCAAATATCGTTCTTTTTGACTTTTTTGAGTCAAATGAACTATTTTTCAACTACAAATTTGAATTATATTTTTTCCAAATCATAAAATACGTAATTTATAGTACTTTTATTACAATATAAATTACGTGTTTTATGAGTGAAAAAAAAATTAAACAACATCGAGCATACATTAACCTCGAGCAGTATATTGATTTGGTCCTACACCCGACACCGTGCCATAGACACGGGCACAAACACCTAGTATAAAGATATTCATACATAAAATGGAATATTTTTGGTCCCTTATATTCTTATTATACCCGTAAAAATGCATAGAAGCATTTTTTTCTCTTCACGTATTTTTTCACCAAACTTTTCGTTGCAAGTTTAAAATAAAATATGTATTAAACTTTTTTTTTTCAACGTATTGTACATATCATGTATATTACTAACCATGCATATGCATAGACTAAGTTGTAGAGCTGCCTGCTGGTAATGGGCTAGGCTGGGCTGGCCAACCCAACCTCAACCTATCGGCTATCGAGCAGAGCCTTACAATTGGGCTGCGATGGGCTGAGCCGAATTTGCGTCGAGCTTTTAAAACTAAAACCAAGTCCCTGTCAATATCTGGCCGGGATGGAGTATCGTTTTAGGCTAATTTTCACTAATTTCGATATTTTGGTCAGTCCACATGCAAGCCCATCGGGTGAGTCTTAAATTCGAACCCAACCCAAATTTGTATCAGGTCTCTAAAACTAGAGCCCAACCCCATTCTAAAGTTGGGTTGGCTGTCAGCCCATCGGATCGGGTCGATTTTGCCAACTCTACTCAGTTGTATGTTTAATAAGTGGTTTATGAATGAATAATTCACTATACCTATGGGTAAATACGCTAACTATGAAATCAATGGGTGATTTAGTGGCTTGATCACAACTGATTTTTTATGTGAAGCAATTTATTTGGCGGGATGTCCGTGTTCAACTCTCACTAGACACAAATTTCCTTGAAATCACTCACCAGGTACAAATTTTAGCATCACGAGTGGAGATTAGTCTCATATTCAATGTGGTTTAGAGACATCTATATTGAAGTTTCTTTTGTTGACTTTATTTGCTTTGCATTAGTGTCATGGTAACGAGAAGTTATTCGGTGGAGACTAGTCACACATGTCCAATGTGGTTGGGGGACATCTATATTAAGGTTTCTTTTGTTCACCTTATTTAACGAGAAGTTATTCGGTGCACTCCACCAACCAACCGTATATTAATATTTCAAATAATGGGCAGAGTCTTTTATAATGACCCCAAAATTGAGAGAGCCTATTTTAATTGAATGATAAATTCACGTATTAAAAGATAAGCAGAACAATATATTACATCAACATCCACGTAATGTGGAACAATACCACAAAATAGTTTTCCCTTGTAACAGTTGCTCAAAGGTGCACGAGCTGTTGGGTTTGCCCCTCCCTGCCTTGGTTTATTTCCTTATGTTTTATTTCAGAGTTCTTGTTATCAATGTGTGGAGTATTATTCTTCTTAATGATATAAATAATTTTTTTAAAATAAAGGCTAATACATCATCAAGAAGAATAAATCAGTATTTCAGAATAATTAATACGTTTCTTTTTAGAGAGAGAGAGAGAGAGAGAGAGAGAGAGAGAGAGACTATGGAAGTTTGAGAATCAGTATTCTCATAGATAAATCCACTTACGAGAAGTTGGTTCAATTTTCCAACTTTAAAAATTTGGAATCCTTAAGTTCTTATTACAATTTGCCCACTGAACCCCACCTCTGGATAAAAATTGATCACGACAAAATAAATACGGGTGACCACGTCAGATCTACGTGCGTAGCTAGTCTTTAAGTAGGATGTCCTGGCTCTCAAAAGACATGTGTTGCGGGAACTCGACCGTCGGATAATGCCTGAGATATCGAAGGAAATACCGTTAGGGGAGCTGGACTGTGATCCGACTGAAACCCTTCGATGTAATAATCAGTATTTCATTGTATATATGAGAAAGAAAGTAAAGTAGGGAGAGGGGGAAGAGTCTAGAGAGAGAAAGAGAAGGCTTAGTGAGGAAGCTGTCACTTTCTTGTTGGTGAGCCCCCTATTTTTAGGGGGAGTTGCTACCTGGGTACATTTTGTGTGTGCACTTGGCCCGTACACCTTTTGGGAGTATACTTTTGAGGGTAGTGTATTTGAGCGCATCAGAAGCCCCCTACTCCTTATTCCTCGAGATGAATCTCGAGGATGAGGAGTATCATTTACTCGCAGTTCTTTTTTGTTGTGTCGAGAGTTTGCGGCTTTCGTCTTGAATTTGAAGACGTGTCTTTGGTATTCGATCTTGCCAGGGAATACTCGAATAAATGCTTGGGTTGACCGAGGCTTGATTGGCTCGAACGTATCGAGACTTGATTGGCTCGGAGACCGAGGCTTTATATGCTCGGGATTGACCGAGACTTTGTTTGCTCGGTGGCGAGACTTTGATTGCTCGAACGTATCGAGGCTTTGTTTACTCGGCGAGGCAAGGCTTTGATTGCTCGAACGTATCGAGGCTTTCTTTGCTCGGCAAAGCTAAGGCTTTTGCTCAACTTACGAGACTTTGTCGGCTCGCCTCAAGTGGCGGCTGCGACCTCAAGTGGCGATTTAGTGACCTTAGCAAGGTAAGGTGCGTCTTGTTTGCTAGCCTCGAGTGGCAACCGTCGACCTTGAATGGAGATTATTTGCCGACCTTGAATGGTGATTGTTTGCCGACCTCGAGTGGCAATTGTTTGCTTGCCTCGAGTAGCAAGCGCCGACCTCGAGGAGCATTTTGATTGTGCGCCTCAAGTGGCCACGGCACCTCGAGGAGCGATTTGATTGCACGCCTCGAGTGGCCGGCCGACCTCGAAGTAATTTGATTGACGCCTCGAGTGGCAAGCGCCAACCTCGAGGAGTGATTTGATTGCACACCTCGAGTGGCACACGACCTCGAGTGGCGATTGTTTGTCGACATCAAGTGGTGATTGTTTGCTAACCTCGGCGGCGATTGTTTGTCGACCTCAAATGACGATTGTTTACCGACCTCGAGTGGCAATTGTCGACCTCGAGAGCAATTTGATTGCGTGCCTCGAATGGCCATAACCGACCTCGAGCTATCGTTTGTGCGCCTTGAGTGGCCATAGCCGACCTTGAGGAGCGATCGTTTGCGCGCCTCGAGTGGCCAGTGACCTCAATGAGCAATTTGATTACTCGCCTCGAGTAGCCACAGCCGACCTAGAGGAGCCATTTGATTGTGCACCTCGAGTGGCCATAGCCGACCTCAACGAGCAATTTGATTGCGCACCTTGAGTGGCCATAGCCAACCTCGAGGAGCGATTTGTTTTCGCGCCTCGAGTGGCCATAGCCGACCTTGAGGAGCGATTTGTTTGCACACCTCGAGTGGCCATTGTAAGATCCCAAAAATTACCTATTTTTATTTTAAGTATAAACGAATTTAATACTATGTTTGAATTATTTGTCATGGTAATATTTTGTCTACTATTCTTTATATAGTAAGAATATTAAAAGAGTATCTATTTTAATTTTATTAATTAATTAGTTTGATTAAAATTATAAGTGGTTTTTAGTATGTAAAAATACTTTGCCAAATTTATGGTTTTTAAGACCAAAAATGTTTCAATCGTGCATGTTAATCTACAGGGGGAACCATGATATATTTTGGTCAATAACTTAATTATTAAGTAGGTAAATGCAAGAAAGACACTTTTTTTTGTTAAGCATAGTGACTCACCTTTGGTGGACCGACTCTCGGGAGTATAAAGGTTGAAGACTCCTTGCTTTTAGTAGAAAACATACAATATAAGTATATAACCGTCACTCTCTCTCTCTCTCTCTGTGGTGAAACTAAAGTCCGTATGGTGACGTTTTAAAAAATGCGGCGTTTTAAAACGGCGTTTTAAAAAAGGTCTTTCCTTATAAATACGTTTGGGATATTACTAATAGCGTTTTTTCCTAAGTGTTTTAAAACTTGCGTTTTGGGAAAATTTAAAATTCAACGTTTTAAAAGCTGCGTTTGAAAGATGTTTCCATGATATTGAAACACATTTTTGCAAATAAGCTGCGTTTTGGCCAAAACGCTCGACCAAACGGGCTCTAAAATCGTGAAATACTCCTCCGTCCGATTTTCTTCGTCCCTCTCAAGACGTACATATTATTTTGGGTACGATGTCAATTTGGTTTGCGATGTTTGGGTATTTTGACGCGACTTCGTTGAATCGACATGATTGAGGTGTAGATCGATTCTATCGAAAAATATAATGTTGCACCGATAATTTTCGGTATTAAGTTTTGAGCATTTTGAGGTAAGGAGACTATGCGTCTTGATTTCGTGTCATTTTGATCACGTGATCGTTTCTAAAATATTTCATATCTTGAAATATGATTTATTGATATCGTTTCATCTTGTTTATCAAATAAATTTCGAAATAATGCGTTTATATTGATTTACCGTGATTTATTGTGATTTAGTTAAAAACATGATTATGTGGAATAGTTTAGTGATACTAGTCGGTGTGTCGGCCTCAATGAGCCCATTATTGTTATTGTTTATGAGTTGGTGGGTTCAAATGATTGGGCGCCAATGGTTGATTTGGTTATTGCTTTGCCACTGAACCTGAACCGAATAGTATACTAGACTGTGATATGATGGAGTAGTATGTTTTGATGCTTCGAGCATGAATACCGTGTTTCGTACTTTTCACATTGATTTACCAAGAGCATAATTTCGTTAATTTATGAGTTATTGTCTAAAGTTTAACTTTATGGACAAAGTGATATTTGAATCGTATGTCTCGTTCTATTACGTGGTATTGTATATCCCTCCATTGTTGGGCTCACAAGCTCACCCCCCCCGATTATTTGAGTTTTGCAAGTTTAGTTTGATCAAAGTGCGCGAAGGCGTGGCTAGCTACGAGGTGTGGTAGAGAGCGAGCCTAGTGATTGTTGTAAAATTTGGGTTTTGATTGAGTTGTTGTATCAAGGTTGATATTTATAAGATTGACGATTTTTTTTAGAATCGAGTGTTATTTATTTTTCATTTGCAAGTTTTGAGATACCTTGATATTTTGGTATATGGATTTGGAAGCGGTGATGACTTGATTATCACAACCATAGCCGACCAGGCGTGATTTGTTTACGCGCTCAAGTGACCATAGCCGACCTCGGTGACGATTTGTTTGCGCCTCGAGTGGCCATAGCCGACCTCGAGAAGCAATTTATTTGCGCACCTCGAGTGACCATAGTCGACCTCGAGGAGCGAATTATTTGCGCGCCTCAAGTGGCCATAGCCGAACTCAAGGGACAATTTGATTACCGATGTCACGTCATGTAATTCATGAATTATCGAATTTACTAAATTTAAAGTATGACATAATGTGTACATCCTATATGTTATTATATTTTTACGAGACTAAGCGCGGTAATCCGAGTTAATGACAAAACACGAACCATTTACAAGCTTTATACGATCAAAATTAGAGTTACACGGTGAGTTCATTCGTAGTTGAAGCATAGCGGTAAATAGAGTTTAACTCGTTTTTATTCGCGAAGTCGGCGCGTAACGTTACAACTATTTAATGTATTTGAGCAAATAAATAAATGGGCTTATAGCACTTTTAACTCGATTAACACGTCATATTCTTAATAACCGGGTAAGCCCGAGTCACGTGGCATTAAATGTGTCAAAGAATATATTTTATAACAAGCATATTAAAGTAACGAATTACTATTATTTAAGCTCGAGATTCTAATTTTAATCATGGCGTTGCTTTTACGAGCATAGCATGTTAATTATTAGTGATTTGCATTAATTTTAAACAATTAATAAGCATATGAGTTGTATATTTATCCTCAATTTAGGATTTGATGACTCATTTTCCATTTTATATGTTTGTTATATCAAAACATGGATATAGGAGCAACATATGTATAAATTGAATGTTAAAAATAGAAGGAGATCACCTTAAAACATAGTAAAGGGGCCAATTAATAACTTTCCGAAATTGAGGAGCCGGTTATTCATTTTCCGAAGTGGAAGGACCGAGACAAACCTCTAAAAGTTTAGGGGCTAGATTGTTATTTTTAAAAATATAGGGGCCAGTTTGCTAGATTTTAGAAATTGAGGGGCCAAATTGCCATTTCCTATAATTGAATGGGTATTTTATAATTTTTAAAAGTTGAAGGTCCATATTGTGAATGTTAGAAGTATGGGGCCTGATTAAAATTTCTAAAAGTAGAGGGACCTGTTTATTAATTTCCAGAAGAGGAGACACGTTAGGGCGCATCAAATCTACTTCTCCGGTGCGTGGGGCGCATGAGAAGCGTGAAGCGTTCCGCCCGGCGCGTCTGTGGTCCGTTGGCGGCGATCTTCGCGGCTTTGGCTTCGTCTTGAACAAGCGCATCCAATGGTGCTGTTTTTTTCTACTCTGACGCCGACATGGTGTGCATCGCTTGGGCAAAATTCTACCGAGGTTTTAATCTAGAGTACTGCTTCCAGCGGCCTTTGGTGGCGCGTAAGGAGCCGATAGAGCTCCGATGGAGGTGATTTTTTCGGCGTTGGCTTTGTCTAGTCAAGACGCATCCAACAATAGTCTGACTTTTCTGTTCCAGTCTCGTTTGCTTCGCCCGGTCCGTGTCAACAGCTTGCGTGTTTGTTGTCTTCAACGGTGTTTCGACACCCTTTGAACGGAGCTTCGGCCATGGCTGACGGAGTCAGTGAATAGAAAGGAAAAGAAGAACTCGTCATGGCAACGAAACCACCTGATTACACCAAAATAAATACGGGTGACCACGTCAGATCCACGT
Source organism: Platycodon grandiflorus (assembly GCA_016624345.1). Taxonomy (NCBI): domain Eukaryota; kingdom Viridiplantae; phylum Streptophyta; class Magnoliopsida; order Asterales; family Campanulaceae; genus Platycodon; species Platycodon grandiflorus. The sequence continues at coordinate 8,790,411 of CM028368.1, forward strand.
ATGTAGCTAGTCTTCAGGTAGGATGTTCTGGCTCTCAAAAGGCGTGTGTTGCGGGAACTCGACCGTTAGATAATGCATGTGATATCAAAGGAAATACCGTTAGGGGAGCCGGATTGTGGTCTGACTTAAGTCCTCTGGTGTCATAATCAGTATCTCATTAAGAGAAAGTAAAGTAGGGAGAAAGGGAAGAGTCTAGAGAGAGAAAGAGAAGGCTTAGTGAAGAAGTTGTCACTTTCTTGTACGTGAGCCCCCTATTTATAGGGAGGGTTGCTACCCGGGTACATTTTGTGTGTGGGCTTGGCCCGTACACCTTTCGGGAGTATACTTTTGGGGATAGTGTATTTGAACGCATCAAAAACCTTTTTTTTTTATTTTTTATTTTTGTCCTCTCCTTATTTGTAATGGTTAAGTCAAACCGGCAACCTCCAACGGTGCCATACCTCCGGCTGAGCTGTTTCTGGGGTCCTGTTAAACATAAAAGAAAACTCTTCCCGATGCCCCAGCTGACATCTTTGGACATATTTCTAGTTTTATGTTTTTATCATAAATGTGTTTTTATTAGCTTGGTTGAGTATACTGAAGATTTTCTAGTCTGATGTTCTTTCTTTAGTTCATAACTACTGCTCCCTAAAGAATTATCCCAATTCAGAAAACTTAGTATGAGCGCTACATCAATTACATCCCCAAATTCTGCTTTGATTAAGAGACGTACTTGCAAGCCCAAGTCTTTCAACAATGTGAACTCAATTTTCGAATTCTCATTGTAATTCATTTTTTCAATCCATTAATCTTCTTTAGAAGATTAAAAGGGAAGTTGGAATCATTAACAAGTAAACACGACTCTTTGGAAATGCTATTTATAGAAATATTCATTATCATATGTTCATCCGAATGTAAGAATATAGTTCAAATACTAACTTTTGATATCAACAAATTTGTGTACAGTAAAAGTCGCCCCAATAGCAAATAAAATAAGAAAAAATTGCCTAAGATGACATGGATACATACAACGTAGACCAACTAATGCACCGGTTAGAAAGTGCAAGTGTATCAAGATCAACCAGATTAGAAATAAAGGAAGGGAAAAACCAAAACTAACATGAGCATCAGTAATAAAGAAAGATAAATATATGAATGAATGTGACGTGTATAATGACCTTGCTTTGAACCGCATAAAATGCCTAAAAAGAATATGTAGCCGACCTCAAAAAGAATATGTAACCTACCTCAAATGATTGAGAAAAAAACTGAGCTGAGTTGTATGTAAACATAAATAAAATATACACAGAGATAATAATTTAAATATATATATATATTATTACTATATTATCTGCATTATTGATTTGACTATTCAATAAAAACACATAATTCAGAGAAACTGAAAGGGGTTTTGTAACGCCCCAAACTCGGTCCCAACATCATGGTCCCACGTTAGCCACGTCACCATAATCAATGCTTAACAAATTAATCTCGAATAAATACAATATCAAAATAACCTTAATTCTAACATAGCCCAAATGTCAACTTCATTAATAACCCATAGAAATTGTAAATACATTTCTCAATTCATCATCAAACTTAAATAATTCAAATCTCTCTTATTACAAGGAATAAAATCATTTCCAAAATATCTCAAAACACTCTTGTCGACATCTGTCTGTCCATAAGATCCTTCTTACTTATAACCTGGAAGAAAGAATAGGAAAATGATGAGCGAATAATGCTCAGCAAGTTCATACACAACCCCTCCGGTTTCTAAGGAGGAGTTGACTCGAAAGAAATCGTAAGTTCGTATATTTAAAAAAATCGAAGTCGTAAAGTCAACATTCATAATTCATAAAATCATAAGAGTAATAGGAATTCCAAAGGAAAGGATACCGACATGCAAGACAAGTACGAGAGTGCAGCTACCGCCAACCGTCCCATACCGGTTGGAGATAGCGTCCAACTCGCGGACGCTCATAATATCATATGAGCAAACGGAAATTTCAAATAAAAGTTACAGACTGCAAAATGACTACGAGAGGTACGACTGCCGCCAACCGTCCCATACCAGTTGGAGGCAGCGTCCAACTCGCGGACACCATGATCACATAAGTGGTCTCAAGACCTTAATTAAACAGTTACTCCGAAGAGTTCTGATAATTCGTATTTCGTACTTGTAAATGGTATATCCGGATAACCGCACCACGGGCCAAGTGGTGTAAAGTATTCGTAACAATTCGTAAAATTGTATCTCATTGCAGTAGTACCCTGTGTGAGTTGTTTGACTTAGTGATCATAGTAAGATTTTCAAAAGAAACACATAATAGATTCACAATTGGAAGTTGTCACAATCGAACGGTTTTCATAAAGATATTTCGCATAAGACAATAATTCATACGGAGGATTATCGATAAGTCATAATATGAAGTGAGAATGAAACGATGCGACGAATTCAAAACAATTACGGCACAAGTGCCGGCATAGCGTATAAAATGACGTTTGACAACAACAAAAATACGGAAGCCTATCGAATGAAAATAAAATCCAAATACTTAAAAGAAGTATAATCCCTTACCTCGATACGTGTAACAACGATAAATCCAAAATTACGCATGCTCGTACTAATCTCGTTTATCGAAACCTAAAGTCAAAGCATAAGACTAATTACTATCTAAAATTATACTGATTAAAATATGCTCTTAAATAATAATATGCATTTACTATCGTACCTTTACTATACTTAAATAATATATATTTGCTAACATCTTCGTAAGGTGGTTGATCTAATTCATCTTAATTAGTACCAAACATAATAGCATGTATTCAATTTCAACCTCCAAATCATAACCAATATATACTCACATATATTGTACTCATACTGTTAGCCAACTCATTCGTTTGTACAAGGAAATATACACACACTAACTCACGCACACACCACATTAATCCTATCTTCGTCCACATCTCGTTCACTCTTTTTTTTTTTAAACATAAGTCACACTCAGTTCACGTAACACACACACACACACCTGACATATTTAGTAACTACAAATACACACAATGAAGTCAAACTATACTCCCTCTTCTGCCACCATTTCCCTCTTATTTATTTACTATCATCATTACTTCCTTTAATTCACATCTCTCTATCTACTTCCCTCTTTCACATAAAACCATCTCAATCATTCACACCCATCACAACAATTGAAACAAGACTCAATCCTTGTTACCGTATTACTAACACTTCAATTAAAAAAAAAACAAAGTTTGCATGGAAGAGAGAGATTTTTACCTTGGTACGGCCGCCCCGTTTGCTCTCTCTCTCTCAACCTTCTCCCTTGCCGCCGTCGTCCACTCTCCCTCTTTCTTTTCTTTTGACGTAACCTCTCAGTAGTCTAACCGTCCTCTTTATTTATATTAGCATACCTATGGTTCTAATATACTACTTAGGGTTTCTAACCTAGCCCATCTCCATTATAATCGGCTCAATAATTAATATAGTGGTGCTTATTAAGTGATAACATTATTATTAGTCAAAGGTGGGCCAAGCCCAAATCTAAATAAATTAACGAGTTTAGTTCGTTGAGTTGGCCCAAACACAAGATAATAATTTGGTTATTATAAATAATATTATATAATCAAATAATATTATAATTAAAATTTGAGAATATAACACTCTTACCCCCTAAAAAGAAGGTTAGTCCTCTTAACTTAACGTACCTCGTCAGGCAAAAAGGTCGGGATACTTTTCTCGCATCTCTTCCTCGAGTTCCCAAGTAGCCTCTCTCTCCGAGTGATTTGTCCATTGCACCTTCACATACGGAATGGTTTGCCTTCTTAGTACTTGATCTTTTCGATCCAGAATACGAACAGGTTGTTCATCATAACACAAATCTTCTCGGAGGCGTAACGGTTCATATTCAATCACATGACTCGGATCGGGGACATCCTTTCTCAACATAGACACGTGAAACACATCATGGACTCCGGCAAGTGCAGGTGGCAAGGCAAGTCTATATGCGACCTCTCCGACCCATTCAAGTATTTTAAATGGTCCAACAAACCTCGGGCTGAGCTTGCCTCAAATGCCAAATCTCATGCCTCCTCTCGTCGTTGAGACTTTCAAAAATACATGGTCGCCAATCTCAAAGCCTAGCTCGCGTCGACGTTTAGGCGATCGACACTTCCGTCTGATGCCTCGTAGAGTGCCATGCCAATCTTGGCATGGAAGGCTGTTGTTATGAAGCTCTATTAGCGGTAAATGATCATCCCAATTCCCTTGTAAATCTAGAACACAAGCTCTAAGCACACCTCTAACGTCGGATAGTTCTTTCGGCCATCGTTTGTAGGTGAACGCGATACTCTTGCTCAACTGTGATGGCCTTTGTAGACTACCCCAAAACTTCGATGTAAACCTCGTATCGCGATCTGAAACTATTGAAAAAGGAACCCCATGTAGTCTAACAATCTCATCAATACACATTTTCACTAATTTCTCTAGCGAGTCATTAATTGAAATGGCGGAAAATAAGACTTAGTTAATCGATCCACAAAACCCAAATTGCATTGTGCCCTTGAATGTTCTAGGTAGTCCTACCACGAAATCCATAGTGATGTGTTCCCACTTCCACTCGAGAATCGGTATTGGTGTAATAACCCTCCGGGTCTTTGATGTTCACTTTTGATCTGTTGGCATACTAGACATTTGGAGACGGACTCTATAATCTCTCGCTTCATATTTTCCCACCAAAAGTATGATGCATATCCCTATACATCTTCGTAGTTCCGGGTGTACTACAAACCTCAAATTATGAGCTTCCCTAATATTTCCTTTTCAACTTTGTGTCGAAAGAACGCAAACCCTAGACCCAAAGCTTAAAATGCCATCACTCCCGATTCAAAATTTTGTGAGCCCCTACTTTCACTCCTTCAAATCTTAGTTAACTCGGGTCAACTCCTTGAGCCGTCTTAACCCTTTCTAACAAGGACGGTTGAAAATTCAAGTGCGCCAAATATCCTTTGCCTCCTTGCTCTCACTTCTAACCCAAATGACTCCAAATCATCTATAATTCTCTTCTCCTTAATCAATATCATGGCTAAGGTTCCCCTATTCTTACTACTGAGATCATTTGCCACTACATTAGCTTTGTCGTGGTGGTACAAAATTGTGCAGTCATAATCTTTCAGAAGCCCCAACCACCTTCTTTGCCTCATGTTCGATCCTTTTGGGTGAAGATGTACTTAAGACTCTTGTGATCCGTATAAATTTCACACGTCTCCCCATACAAATAATGTCTCCAAATTTTCGGGCAAACACCACTACATCCAATTCTAAGTCATGCGTTGGGTAGTTCTTTTCAAAAGTCTTAAGTTGTCGAGAAGCGTTACGATTACCTTCCCATTCATTAACACGCAACCCGGACCTCTTAACGAAGCATCACTATAAATTACAACCCCCGTATCGGCTAGTAAAGTAAGAATCGATCTGAAACCAAACTCTTCTTCAACTCTTGAAAACTAACCTCGCGTTCCTCGGTCCAAACGAATTTCGTGTTTTTTCGAGTCAATCTAGTCAATGGTACGCAATTTTGAAAATCCTCAACAAATCGACGGTAATATCCTGTCAACCCCAAGAAAGTACGAACTCGGTTGCGGTTGTTGGCGTTCCGGTTACAACCGCTTCAATCTTTCTTTGGATCCACAGAAATCCCATCCTTGGACACTACATGCCCCAAGAACGCAACTTCTTCTAACCAAAATTCACACTTTTTAAACTTAGCATAAAGTTTTTTCCTCTCTTAAAATTAGTAGTACTGCCCTTAAGTGTTCCTCATGCTCCTCTTGAGACTTAAAGTAGATCAAAATATCATCAATGAAGACAATCACACACTTATCGAGAAACTTCGGAAAACCCTATTCATTAAATCCATAAAAGCCGGGCATTTGTTAAATCAAACGGCATCACCAAAAATTCATAATGTCCATATCGTGTCCTAAAAGCCGTCTTGGAAATATCCTTCTTCTTAATCCTTAGCGGTGGTATCTGGCGAAGATCAATCTTAGAAAAATAACAAGCACCTTGTAATTGGTCAAACAAGTCATCAATCCTTGGCAACGGTATTTATTCGATCGTAACCCGATTTAACTCACGGTAATCAATACACAACCTCATGGTACCATCTTTCTTTTCACAAATAACAGAGCACCCCACGACGACACACTAGGTCTAATCAAACCCTTTTCTAGCAACTCTTGCAATTGCTCTTTTAGTTCTTTCGTTCTCGAGGCCATTCTATAAGGTGCCTTAGAAATGGGTGCCATCCCGGCGCTAGGTCAATGCCAAACTCCACATCTCTTAGGCGGAAGACCGTAAGTCCTTAAATACATCCCCAAACTCTCTAACCACCGGTAATGATTCTATACTAGCTACTCCCTTACCATTATTCACTAGAGAAGCTAAGTATCACGACAACATTTCCTCAATAATCGTCTTGCCCTTAATGAAGAGATAATGCGATAGGGTGGTCGGTTTAGATCCCTTAAAATGAAACTTTGGCTCACCAGAATACAAAATATCACTTCTTTCTTAAAGTAGTCACCTTAGCATGAAATGCGGCTAACGATCCATGCCTAGGATCCGGTCAAGGTAATGGTACCAAATCGATGGGAATCTCCCATCCTCCACCTTCAATGAGCATTATTTAAACAAGTTACTAAGATAGATTCCTTAGTTGGCATGTCTATCACTAGATCGATATCTAAACTCGAGGTGACAAATTATAGGTCGTGTCATTTATATCGGTCGTTCGAGTGTAAGGTATTAGGATCAATAAGAATTTAAACATAAGTTGTACGGTACCGCCACTATGTCATAGTCGTCCAAGCACAGCGGTAGCGAGAAGTCACAACACTCGATAGGAAACAAATTGCTATCCGCGATCGCTAAATAGGAATGATGCATACCAACTACGCATATTATAATAAGGTATGACAAAGTTTTTCTAGCAACCTCAAACATGAATACCCCATAGTGCAAAACCAAACTTCACGACCTTAGTCCCGACCTAATTTAATTTACCTAAAGTTCAGCTTTTAATTCTAAACAATTTCCTAAAGGTACTTAGTCGGCAAACTATGAAATCATTCCATTACATGATAATTCAAGGCCTTAGTTTTTAACTAGATCATTACACGAACTCTTCACTCATCATTTTCTCATATGACATCCTAAAAAAATCATCATAGAATTTAACTTTCAATAATTTATTCAAATGAGCACAACCACCTTGAAATTTGAACCGGACTCCAATATTCAACTCAATTAACTAATTTTCTTAAATTCCAAGAACGTGACACATGTTCATGATATATGTATATTCTAATAACCCAACTCATATAATTTATCCAATGGTGATACAAAAACGAACCCCTAATATACTTATCGGGAAGATACCTTTCCCAGATGTCAAACCTAGGATTATCTAACTATTATAAAATATATGTATTCAAATACGACAATTTAAGTCAACCGATATTCAAAGAGACGCGTGTATGGAAAAATAATTTCCTTCAAATTCTATAACTAAATACCCATTTCTCAAAATTCAAACAAAACTCATTCTTTCCTTGGCAAATAAAAAGATCTTTGGCCTACTCATGTTCCTAGTAGTCTTCATTAATCATGCCATCCTTACGATGCATCGACCGTATCATTTCCCCAAATATCCAACAATGATGCTAATATCGATAAAGTAATGTGGTAACAATACCTAAGTGCACAATCATATAATTACTCTACAATTATTTCTTAATTCAAATCAGTTCTTAATTCTAATAGCTTCTAAGTTTCTAAACCTTCAGGACCTAAAGCCTAAGCTTTGATACCAACTTTGTAACGCCCCAAACTCGGTCCCAACATCATGGTCCCACAGCTTAGCCACGTCACCATAACCAATGCTTAACAAATTAATCTCGAATAAATACAATATCAAAATAACCTTAATTCTAACATAGCCCAAATGTCAACTTCATTAATAACCCATAGAAATTGTAAATACATTTCTCAATTCATTATCAAACTTAAATAATTCAAATCTCTCTTATTACAAGGAATAAAATCATTTCCAAAACATCTCAAAACACTCTTGTCGACATCACTTTGTCCATAAGATCCTTCCTACTTATAACCTGGAAGAAAGAATAGGAAAAGGGTGAGCGAACAATGCTCAGCAAGTTCATACACAACCCCTCCGGTTTCTAAGGAGGAGTTGACTCGAAAGAAATCGTAAGTTCGTATATTTAAAAAAAATAGAAGTTGTAAAGTCAACATTCATAATTCATAAAATCATAAGAGTAATAGGAATTCCAAAGGAAAGGATACCGACATGCAAGACAAGTATGAGAGGTACAGCTACCGCCAACCGTCCCATACCAGTTGGAGATAGCATCCAACTCGCGGACGCTCATAATATCATATGAGCAAACGGAAATTTCAAATAAAAGTTACAGACTGCAAAATGACTACGGAAATTTCAAATAAAAGTTACAAACGGAAATTTCCTCACACCTGCATGAAAAGTATATTTGTTAGATTCGTTTGTACATAGTCAAGTATAAAATGTACATCGTCAATGTAATTTTTGTGAATTTGTGTAAGAAATGTTCATCGTCAAGTATAATTTTGTGTATCGTCAAATATAATTTTGTGCATCGTCCATTATAACAGTACTAAAAAAATTTGTGCGTCATGATGGACAATATGTGCATCGATTGTTCATTGTGATGAAATACTTTTTGTGCATCGTGATGGACAATATGTGCATTCGGACATGTGCATCGATTGTTCATTGTGATGAAATACTTTTATGCATCGTGATGGACAATATGTGCATTCGGACGCACAACATTTTTCATTGCGACGCACAAATTTTGAATCAAAATAAAGCGTGTATTAACGTTTTTCGATGACGCGATTCATCAAATAATGTATTGTGATGCATCAACAACAAAAAAAGTTTGCAATACGATGCATAAAATTTGTGTATCGTGATGAAAAAAACCCTACAAACAGTGTTTTATATTCAGTTTTATATGCAAATTTGTAACCTTACAAACGATATTCAGAAACATTTATACTCTATTTTTGAAATTCTAAAATATATTCATCAATGCTAGCCTGATACTTCGTTTTTGTTGGTGATCTAGTGGTTGTTACCTTTTTCCCAGTACTTTTTTTAGTTAAGAAGAAATTTTTTTCTCTGTTTAATAGTAACTCACGATATTGTTTACAAAAGTTTTTACAAAATTTCCGAAAAATTTTAAAATTTTTGCTCTATTTGAAGAGAAGAGGGTTTTTTATATGTGTTTTGAAGTGAAGAGGGTTAATTTGTTTTTTCTAATAGATGCACAACTTTTGGTGCATCGCAAGTGAAAAAGGTATTTTATGCATCATCTTTTTTTGTAATGCACAATGTGTGCTTTCGTGTTTTTATGTGCATCGTATTGTGTTGCAACACCATTTTTTATTTTTGCAATGCATAGCATGCACTATCTCGTATTTTTAAAAGTCAGATGATATTTTACAAAAATAGTCTTTTTCTAGTTAAAAATAATTATGATGAACTTTAGCAATCGAAAATTATCTAAAAAAAACCGGCCCAAACTTTACCCTTACATTAAATAGCTTGGGGCCTTAAAAACAATACTCATCGGAGAATGGCCAAGGACAGGCATATATACTCCAACTGACTGGAATATTTAGTTTGAATTGAGACCAAACTCACTCTTGAGGATATGGGGATAACAGCGCTACTGTCAACTGGTCATACACATGCATACCATAAAATCCCTTGTTGTACTCTAACTTCTATTCATATTTTGACGAGAAATATCATTCTAAAGAATATTAACATCTTCAACCGTACCCAACAAGTGAGACGGGATCCCGTAAAGAAAGATTCTCATGGTGCTCTCTCCATTCTGCAGATGAACTCTTTTAGTATTTTGCACTATTTACATCCAAGGAAAAAACCACACCAAGCAACCAACTCAACGTCCATTAATAGAGAATCAACTTATGTAATTTACGAAAAAAAAAAACATCAATCCTACCAATGTATCAAGACTCACGAAATAGCAGATGATCAAATAATAAAAAGAAAAAAAAAAGTAAAAGAAGTCACTAGATCTCAAACTTAAGTCATATTCTGAAGCAACAATGCACAAGTAAATGTACCTTAAACTGTAAAAACACGATTGCAAACTAAATAGAAACAGAAATTTGTACAAGCAGGTTACTATTACTTTAAAGTTACGCTGCGGAGTGGTGTACGGAAATGAGTGATGATCAGAGCTTTCTAGTTAGAAGACAGTTTGACCTTGCACCCAAATCATCACAGGCCAAAAGCAAACTGCTGCATCTCTTGCAAGCCAATCCATTCTTATGAATTGCTACCATCTCTTGACAAACATTCCGCTAAAATCTTACCATCTTGAAGCTTTTCTGTTGCTGTAAAAGAATAAATGAACCATTTAGCACCAGCAGAATAAGTGCCATAAAATCATCTCAGGAAAAAAAAAAAAAAGGAACAAGCAGTCCACCTAACCCTGAAAATGCCCCTCTTTCTTTTATGTTAGGAAAAGAAAAAGTAGCAACTGCATTGGAAACAGAGCCCTAAGTTCAAAAATAGTCCTACGAGTTCCATATGTTCGAACTTTAAATCAATAGCCAAGTTGGAAACACTCAAGATTTGTCTGGGTCTAGCATTCTTTGAGGAGAAGCAAAGGAAAAAATAAAGGAGTTCTTGCTGGATAATATAATTTGCATGGGAAATGCAGTAAAAGGGCAAAGTAGACAAAGCCAATAAAAATTTAGGTTTAGATATTAATTTTGTTTAGCATAATATCAAACAGTATTTGAGGATCTCTTAATCATGAATTTCCCTATCATTTTCACGGATTTCTATTTTATTATGATCACTCTGAAAGGCAATTATTAATTTCACAAACCATTTTACCAAATAGAGGCACTCTCACACGGGAATGATGAAGTAATGCTGAATCCATATTCAGATAGGAACAAAGTTAACTTTAGTGTGTCAACAGAATCGATCATGTTTGCGTGATTTTGATCTGGAATGATTTTTTCCCTTCAAGACTTGGGCTACCCAATCAGAATACTTTTGTTCTTTTGTGGGAGGGAATATCACGATTTAAGAGAAAAATAAACGAAGCAATGATGAGGCCATGAAGTACCTTTACTCGGAAGAAAAGTCCACATCCCCAGCTCTGATAAGGTCTCCCTACATTCATTCTTCATCATCATCAGTGGCAGATCAGAGCTCTCGCGAAGCTCATCCAAACATTGTCATGACCAGTGAGCTTCACGAAATACACCAAGAAGCTCATGGTAGAAACCAAGGTTGATGGAATGGAAAGTGTGATCGTAACAGCCATGTCCATTCCCACCAACCCCAGTAGGTTGTGCCTGCACCGGTGCCAGTTAAGGTAAAATGTGTGGCGATAGCAACTTCCCCACCTTTCAAGCATGACATTGCTCAGACAGGGTGCAGGCATGGCCCAAGCCCCTCATCGGGGCGGGCTAATCCAAAACTTGCATCAGATTGCTGCTGTTGGTGAGACTGCAAAGAGACATCATTTAAGAAATAAGGTTGTGCCGTGACAAAGATGCAAACTGACAAACGAAATGCACTAAACTCACTCAACATACTGCCATACTACTTTTCCTACAGTTTCAATAATGTCAATGTTCAGGTAGCAAATGCAGTTCACATCTTATGAAGATGCGAACTTTGAGTTGTTATCCAGTAACTATCAAAAGCAACATGCATTCCACCCATCTGTCTCAAAATAAGAGTATGCCAGCCGGTTTCAAATGTCCACCAAGACAGTTATCTATATGATGATTATGTTTTAAAAGTATATAATATCCCCTGCTTCTGCCAGATTCATCATCAACCTTTCCATAGTTTCTCCCAACATTACATACAACACAGTATTGAAGTCAACATTGCAAACTGAGGTTTTCAATACACTGTCTGTACCCAGGATCAGACTTAATGGAACAATTTTATCTGCTAATTCCATGCTTGGCATTTCCTGGCTTACAATATGACGAAATCAAACATGCAAAAGAATTGCATCTATCCAATAAAATCAAACAACTTAGGCCGCTGCCCCCCCCCCTCCTCCTCAATCTTGGGGGGTACAAAAATGCAGGCAAGCCCAACAAACATGGAAAAAGAAGCCAAAACCAACAGTTCAGCACTCCTTCTCCCTATCTCATCATGTACCATATTATGCTATATGTGTGTGTTTGTGTGTATCTGTGTGTCTGGTAAATGTAAGCTCGGCCCCAACCCTTATCAGTCTTCAGATTGCAGCACCAAACCACACTTGGTATTGTTAATGACCACCAAAATATCAATTGAGTATGGGCTGCAAATTCGTAATCACTTGTTGAAGATAGTGGAGAATATGCAGACAAGATTGCCAATATGATATATTAAATCATGTACAGTTCTAGGAATGATATGAACCACAATATGGTGGAAATATTGTTATGCAGTTTGACAGAAAATTCCAGTATCATGCCACTCAACACAATTAGGAACCCAAACAGCAATCACGTATACTGGATTCAACAATCGGTTAATAGTTTCTGTTCATTACCATTTGTTGGATGCTTGTGTCAAAGTTCTTACCCAAAAATTGAGGAAAAGATAGAATCTGATCCGAATAAAATGTTATTGCCCTGTATGTATATGTTGAATGAATGAAAAGCACAGTTTTATTATCTCCATTTAATAAGCATCTCAATACCAGACTATGCTCGATTGCTAGTTCTGAAGCTATTTATGAAAATACGATCTACTTCATCAGTTGTTCGTATAAGAGACTCTTATTGACAATCGAACAAAACTTTAATTAGAACTTTGCAAGTAATAAAAAGTAATCGATCTATTAAGAGAATACCAACAGAAAATGTGCAAAAGAAAACATTCGAGTGTCAACACAGATAAGAATAGTTTTGGGAAAACTCTGATTATTTTATTCTCATCAAACATCCAAAAATTATGTTGAATTATTTATTGTATATGTTCTTCCAGACTTGGGGACTGACAGTTGCATGCTCACATAAACTGGGCTGTAAAACCTAGCTTTGCCAAACTCAGCCACGCAGACTTGGTCGGGTTTTGGCAATGACGTATGGTGCTGCTCTGGGCTTCTCAATGGTGCCATTATCAACCAGGTCCTAATTGCATCCCGAAGATTGTGACACACCGAGACTGCCTACTTGTTGAACTAATGTTACAAACCTTTGGGCTCACCAATGATGAAGAACTACCGAATCATGATGATGGGTTTTTCCCTTTGATGGGTATCAGACAAGGTTTGAAGAGAATTTAATATGTCCCCATATTCGATCCATTCCAGCTTCAAACTGACCCCTTGACCTGTCCAGTCTTGTCAGGCATGCCAAACAAGGTCCAAGGGAAAACGCAAAATAAACAAAGGGCCTCTTTTTCTTTTCAATTTTTCATGACCCAATTCGGAAGGAGGGAGCAGATATCTGTATTTTATCGCAAACGTATCTACACACCAGTACTCTTCTTTAAATTGAGGGAAAAAAACTCGTTCAAGATTATGAAATATTCCCTCCACCAATTGGACAGTTCATTCCTCACCAAAATTATGAAACTTAAGGAATCCTTGTTTAAAATTTAAGCTCTAGACTTTGATGATTCTATCAGAACACTTGTATATAGGATAAACAAGTTGAGATTGAGGAGTTTGTTGAAAGGATAGCTCAAAAGATCAAGTAATTCTTAAATTGTTTGGCTACTCACAGTGGAATTCCCCAAATACAACAGAGGTGCATAAGAAAGAAGTTGAAGGGCTTGGCTTTTCAGTGTGGGACTCATAAAAAAGGATGGAGGAGTTCTAAGATGCCAAGAAGTCTATTTTCGGCTGAATGGTACATGGAAACTGTGAGTTGTAACCGATGCATTGGAAGCTTTTGTGCAGCTTCAGTTCAATTAGTACCCAGTTTATGCGCAAGTTACAATTAAAACATACCAGTGCTCATGAGATAATCATGAATACTCATAGAAAAATGTTCAAGACACTAGAAACATAAATCATCATCATTGCAACTCATTGACGAGCGCATCTACACATGAAGGAACTAACCTTTGAAATAGAAGTCTGGAGGGATCGAGAAACTTCAGCTCATACTACTTTTTTCTTCTTATTTACTAACGAGGACTGTATCACTGATTTCCAGTACATTAAGACGCAAAAAGAGTGCAAAATATTCTTCCCTCCAAACTCCAAAGTAATGCCCCATCTTCCCTTTTCAAACGTCCAAAACAATATTTCACTTTATTTTTTGTTTAGCAAGTCAGGAATCAGTTACGACTATTTTTCCTCACAAAAGTAACCAAATTGACACAGTGATACCTACATAAAATGCATTCGTAGTAGGGGTTGTGCCACATCACTCTAGGTATTTGCCACGTAATTACCTAGTCTTTCCCGAACTAAGACCTACTGTACAAAACGTACTAGGCTCAAGGACATAGCCTAAAGGGGGCGAAATTGAGTGCTTTAGCCTAAGGGTAATAACACTCGAGTCTCCACGGCCACAACCCGGCTTTGTTAATAGTCTCCGTGAGCAAGTTGGCCAAGGGCCCAAACGCTCGTAAGGAGAACTTCTTGTCTCGACCCTATGAGATCTAACTAGTCGGGAACATGGATCCCGAACATTAGGGTTCTAAGAAATTAACTTTATGCCTCGGGTAAAGGGCAGCAATTTACCACTAAGCACTTACATCCTTCGGGATGACCCGGCTTAGGGCACTACCGAGGCATCTACTCTAAGTGTAACGGCTGGCCCGAGTCCCTGGACCCTCAAAAGGTTGGGCAGTTCTTGGGAACCTCGAGGGTTATTGGTTTGGCGGCTGAGATCAAGAGAAAGTCTCACCCGTTGTACACGTATGTTATCATGCACGTGCGGCGCGTATGACCTGATTACCGAGAGAGAAAGAGCTGATTGTGGTCCCCGCTTACGGGACACGTGTCCTATGATCATTGGATGGTCAATAAGATGATAACACCTTGCGAGAATTTTGGAATATTCCCTGTGTCATCCCATACTCATTATAAATAGAGGTCATAAACCTCATTTGACAGGATCATTATTCGATAACGGAACTAGTGAGTATTTAGCCTTTGCCCTCTTTCTCTTTACCTTATCGGTTTGACTTCCACCCCAACCTTCACTCTTTTGAGGTTCTTTGATCTAGACGTGTGACGCCAAGCATTATACCCAGCACATCACACCCTCGGGGACACTCACATTCTACATATTCAAATCCCTGTTTGTATTGTGTGGCGGTGTGAACGGCATATTGTTTTGGGACAAAGAATTCACTTTAAATCCAAAAGATGGCCTCAATATAAGTAAAAGCGAGCACCAAAATTGAGAAAATTAAGTTGAATCACAGCATCAAAAGCGAGAAAAGATGAACTACATTCATGACGAATAGGGAGAAGACAATTCTATACAAAGAGATATCATACACGAGGAAAAGGTTGATGAACTTGTTCGTAGGGATGCATGAATGCCATTCCCGGTCACGACAAGGATACTGCAAGTATAAAGGGAGGCAGAATGAGCAGAGACAGGGCTGGGGTTGGGACTGAATGGATTCATCATGGTCTCCGGAGGCCCATACCCAATTCCTGCCGGAGAAGATGAAGCAACCCACGGCCCGGTAGGTGTTGCGGGAGTGAACGAGGTGGGTGTTCAGCAGGTACAGGAGACCTATGAGCTGAACCAAGTTGCGAAACTCGGTGTTGTAGTTCAAGACAGGAGAATACAAAGGCTGCATGGGATATGAACCTCCATTAAACCCAAAGCCAGGATCAAAACGTTGTGCATATCTGGAGAAAAGCATTCTGTTATTACTATAGACTTCTACAAAACAATAATGCAACATGCCAATAACACTGAAAGAGCATTTGAAATCCAGACCGTCCATATTTACTAAAATACTCAAGACATATCAAGCAAAAGGTCTATCAAGGGCTAGGGGCAAGGCAAAGGCGAGCTTGCACATGAGTAAAAGAGGCATATTGAACAAGAAAAACAATAAAGTAGATTATGCCTCGTGAAAATATCCAAACAACATGAAGTTTTCAACAAATGACAGAACGAAAGTGAAATAAATGGTCATCAAATAACGGAACACGGTTACCTTATTTGTGTGATTTTTCTGTATTGCCCTGGTCGACAGCTTACCCCTTTGTTTGTTTATTCTTTTCAAAAGGATGGCCAAGTGCAATGCCATTGCGGGATCTGGGAACTGTTTATACAACGCAGTCTTACCTCTTTTGCAAGAAAAGAGCAGTTCCCATATTTTGAATCTGTAACCTTCAGGTTGTAATAAAACATTGTAGTACTACGCCCAAGGCCCACAGACAGACCGTGTATATTCCATAGGCATTGAAAGCGAAGGCGAGAGGTACATTTTGAGTCCGAGGCGGACAAGCAAAAGGCGAACAACGCGACAATTAAGGAAAATTGAATCAATATATATATATATATATATATATATATATATATATTGCAACATATTTCACAAACATTTTTAAGTATTAAATCTACTTGACAAGAAACTCGGACACCCCAGGATAAACCAACTTCAGCCCAGTTCAATAAAAGAGAAAGATCCAACTTTTACACCCAAATCTTTTTCTTTTTCAAAAATCCTAAAGAATACCACCAAAAACCAGATTGAAACTCCTTAAATCAGAAAACCAATCTAGGGAATAAGCTTTATGGGTGCCGGAGACCATGTCTGTCCAGGTCCGGCCAAAAAAATCCGGCCGGCACTTGGGGCCCAGGTCACTATTCCGGCAACTTCCGGCAGCAGCAAAGCTTCGAATCTGATCGCCTTCTCATGACGACCATGGAAACTCGTACAACATCAGATCTGGGCCAAAATCTATCGGTGCCGCCTTTGCTTGCCTGTCACCTCTCAACTAGGCAAAAGAGGCGTCCGCCTCTTCACACCTTTGTAACTTTGCCTCGCCTAAGCTCACCTCTCACATGAGGCGAGGGAGGCGCTCGCCTTTAATAACTATGATATATTCTCTCTTAATAAAATTCTTTTCTTATTTATACTTTTTAAAAAATAATAGGAAATGCTGGGATCTTTGAAAAATAATAGGAAATGCTAGGGATCCCAACTTTTAATGCCAATTTACGTGGCATCACATGTAATGGGTTATTTTTTGGCCCCACAGCTAAGTGATGTGATGCCTAACCAATCACGTGCATTGCCACACAAATTGGGATGAAAGTCAGATCCCTAGCATTACTCTAAACAAATCAACCCTGCCACCGCCAAAAGTTGTTTCCCAAAAAACAAAAAAGGAGAACCGCATTATATCAGACTGTAAATAAGTTGCAAGAAGACAGATGAAAAATTCATGAAGAGAAGCAGAAAGAAACCTGCTAAAAGTTAAAATAGCACAGCGTTCCAATCCCTCTGAATAAAAAAGGGGGGAACCCCACGAAATGCTCCTCTCACCAACGGTCAAAGAGAAGCCAGATGAACCACACCCTATCCCACAAAAAAACTGGGAGAATTCTGGCGTTTCTCTCAGTCCATATACACCAAAGACCCCACATTGCCACAATAAGGCCTTATCTCCATTTCTACCAAGCCCTCGGAATTTATGCTGAAGGAAAACGAGATGGAACTAGGGCAAACCCAAACCTCATCTACCACTCCAAAAAGCCTGTGCCAGCCAAAGATACCAGGGACCATTACAATGTCAAAGTAAGTGATCATGAGACTCAGGCGAGGTCTCACACATCACACACCTATCTTGAAAAATCATCTTGTAAGATTTTCACAACCGCAGCATGTCCTTTATATTAAGCTTGTTAAAGACCAATTAAAGGAACCCAAGCTTTCCAAATCTAGGAAAAAATAGGAAATGACTATGAAAAATTATTAGAATAGGGTACTCTCCCCGTTAGTATAATTATACTTGACTTTAACGACCAAGTGCCACAACGGTGATGATTTGCAATTTGCACCATGGATATTTGCATGACCCCATATGCAAACAAGTAACGGAACCAATGGAAAAGTGTGCTAAAAAAAACACATGCTTAGAGGCAGTAAGGATTATTGTTTTCATAAAATTGAATATTGTGGAGGTGAGGAATCCATAAACCAGGCACCGTGACAGGGAAGACAATAAGCCATAGAAGATGGGACCGACACACACATCTATAGCCAAAAAAAAGGGGGGGATGAAAATGGAAAACTTCAGTGCCTATTCAAATGATCAGATACTGCAACCTCAGATTCCCCATGAAAAGACATAATGAAAAGTAAGCCATTTAAGGAGAACAAGAGAAAATGGTGGATACAATCAACAATCAGACCCTGCAATCAACCCTACAACAACCACCATATCTACCACCACAAAGCAGAAAGCGATACCCATGGTGCATGCAATGATAGGAAAACTTCTATCCCATGATTTTGTTAAAGTAAATATATCTGATTAACTTCTCAAAAACAGAAAAAATTTGACATAAACAAGGAAAAGATTCACTTTACACAATAAAGAGAGTTAAGTCCATAAAGTAAAATAATAACAGTATACAGTGCACGGAGCAAGAGAGGTTGCGTACCGGTCATAGCTCCTATCATAATCAGGATCCTTTCTCTCGACTTCACGGTCCCGAAAGATAGCCACCCTATTGTTAGTCCTAAACCTACCAACCGGCTCCTTCTCTATCCTACTTCTAGCTGATCTACTGCTGCCTGTTGAAGAATCAACTGAACCCCTGCCAATGTTCACATCCGTTCCTACTGGAACAGTTACCTCTTCTATCTTTGATATTCCCAGTGAACCATGCTGGAATAGCTCCTGCGCCCTTGGCTCAGTTTCTGGTTTCCCACTGGCACCCCCCGCTGGTGCTAGAGCTAAATATCCGTGCTCGAGCCCGGTTATATTCCTCTTTCCTCTCCTCCACACTTTTGGAGCTATTGGCCCTTGAAGAATGTGAACCTCCACAGTTAGCATTCTGTGACCACTTTTGGGGCCTCTGTTTGATTGCAACCTTAACAACACTACTGGTTGTGTCTTCTGTTGGTAAAGTTACAGGAATGTCTGCCAAACGAATCAATGGAAGCCGACATTCGGTTGTCTTACGGATGATAATTCTAGAACCAGAACCGTCAGGTAGAGTATTGTCTAATAAAACCATAGACTGCAATGAATAGTGCTGGGCAACACGATGTGCTGCCAACCTCAGATAAGAAGTAGGGAGCTGTTGGAACTCCATCTGTTGTTGCATAGGATCTCGAATGAACTTCTCAACATCTTGCTCCATCCGCAGAACTGGATAAGAGATGGTGAAAACATTCATTTGTGTGACAAAGAAAGCAACAGATACACACATAACATCATTGTGACGTAAATAAAAAAATAAAAGAAGAAACAAGATTAACAGTTAATATTTGCATTGTCGTTGACATTCAACCAAGAACTATAACAATGACAGACTTGGCGTGTGTAATGACATACCACATTTCTTAGCCCTAAATTGGTTCAGGGATTACAATTACACACTTGTCATTGCTGGTATAATCAATTTAGAATCAAGATCATCTCTGATAGAGTTCACAGTTCCTCGACAAGGTACGCTGGTTACCATGACCACCATACTTTCAGAAACAAGAAGGATTCAAGCCTTTTTTGATGAGGGAAAGACAATGACTGCTAGCATTCTCAAGACAAATTGATTAGTCCATGCCCTTAAAG